>PVJC01007835.1:0-50182 GCA_004026665.1 Murina feae
GGGATGCAGTCAGACTTGGGTCATTTCCTCTGCATCCCTATTGGTCGGTTGGGAAAAGGGTGGTTGAGCAACGGGGAACTTCGGGAGGTCTGTTGACTCCATCACCAGGGGTTAAGGAGAACTGCTTCTGATTATTCACCAGGTTTTCTGGATCCTGGGTGGGACTGCCCTGCCTCCGACATGAAGGCCATAGTAGAGAGTGGTGACATTTACATTCTGCTTTCCTAGTCCCCAGCACCCAGTCTCTGGCTGTCAGGTGAAGCCGTAAGATTTGGCTGGGTTATTGCAATAGTAGCCTCCTTCTCACAAACAAACAAACAACGACAAACAAACCAAAAAAAACATGTCAGTCTCATGCTTCAAGCAGGGATTGCTCTAGGAAACAAGCAGAGCTGGCTCCGGAATTCCTCTCCTTTCACCCATATCTTTCCACGTGGCTGCCCTAAAGACATAGGAACAGTAGCTTCTTCCTAAAGAAGAACAGAATCTGTAGGTTCTTTCATATAATGAGGGGTAGGAAAAGGGTAAACAAAGTTTTCCTTCTGAATGAGAACTTGACTTTAGGTTAGCCATATAGCTCTGTTACTGACAACCTCATAAGGGCAGGTTACAGGTTATATTTCCAGGCCACATTGGTCCTGATACAAATGGCCCCTGACTGGTGAATTGCATCAGGAAGGAGAGGAAATATACAGAGTCATGCTTTGTTAAGGACACTGTACTTTGGGCTTCCCTGAGTGTGGTGACTGTTGTAAGAGATGCTCCTTGAGGGCCAAGCAGGCTACTTGGGAGTTGCCATTGGCTCCTTTGGGAAGTGAGGAGTTTAAGCTGGGTTAGCTCCCACACCTGGCCAGTGTGGAGCTCCTCCCTATACCTGAGCTGTCCCTGGGGAGAAGTTAGTGATGGGCAGCTGATCTAGTGATGTAGGACTTTCAGAGGTGACCTCTAGTCCTGCCCCACAGCCTTCTAAGTAGACAAGCTGTGGCCTGTAATTACCTGGATTGGGAGTGTCTAGTTGAGGCTACATAGAACCTCTATAGAGTATATGTAACTGACCTCCTGTGAATGTGTCACAAAGATAGACTAGTGGGTGGAGGACAAACTCAGGAGTCCAGAAATCTACCCAGTGTGCCTCAAAATCACACTCACTGGGCACAGGCTGGCTTTAAGACTTTTAGTTTCTCCTCAAATTATGCCCAGGAAGAAAATGGGTGGTATCTGATTTTGCTTTGCATGTACCTATCACCCAAAGCTGTTAGAGCAAAAAAAAAAAAAAAAAAAAAATCACAATGGCCTTCCCCTTAGGCCTTCTTACCATAAAGGCTCTAACTTCAGCATTCAGGGGACAAGTGTAAGAGATTTCCATCTTTTAAGTTTGTGTATCTGAATTATAAACTCAGTTAGTGGAGAAATAACTATTAGTCCCACCATAAGGTAGACTTGGGCCAGAATTTCATTTACCTATCCTCCACACTTTTCTAACCAGAGAACCATGGTATATGACATTTTTGATATCTTGGTAGTGTTTAAGGTTTTAGAACCCACATGCACCATTTCTCGAAACATCTCTCTATCCTCCTTTTCCCAATACACAGTTCTCCTGGTAAGTGGCCGTAGGTTATTTAGGGAAGGACTGGGGGAATGTTTGTTGGATATACTTGTAATGGACTTGCAGGGGTCTTCTTTAAGGAGACTCAGCCTCCCCTTCAATCAGTGGGTTCTGGGTCTAGGAACTCATCTGGGAACTCAGGCGAAAGCCATGATTTTTCCATTGTAGCATCTGACTTCATCGCTCTGCCCTCTAGTTCTGTTTTGTTTTTTGTTTTTTTATTGTTTTGTTTTTGTTTAAAAAACAAATGTTAAGAAACACTCCACTCTTGTCCATCTATGTTACTCCTCAGAATACTATCATCTTTCTTCGCCATCATCACAGGCTTGAAGCAAAGCCCTGTCAGTTGCACTTGTGTAAAGCTGATCACAACCTGGGGTTCTGCTTCAGCAGTAGATATGAGGAGACATGGAAGATTAGATTTGAAATGGAACACAGGTGTGTCTGTTACACCTGGGCCAGGGGTCAGATTCTGGGTGGGACCCAGGTGATTTCTCCCTCCTGGCATTATGTAAGCTCCACCTTCTAACCAATAGAGTGTGGCAATATTAACTAGCTTCTGACCAGTAGAATAAGGCAATGTTGAAGGATGTCATGCCTGTGATTAGGTTACCAAAATTGCGAGTTCTGTCTTCCTAGGAAATTTTCTTTTTTGTGTTGGCTTTGATTAAGCAAGCTGCCATGTTAGGGGGGGCCATATGGCAAGGAACTAAGTACAGCCTCCAGCCCACAGCTAGCAGAGCTTTCATTCCAAGCGCCCGAGGAACACAATTCTGCCAATAACCAGGTAAGTGAGTTTGGGAGCAGGTCCTCTCCTATTAAGCTTCAAATGGGACCCCCACCCTGTCTGACATTTCGGCTGCAGTCTTGAGGGAGACTGAAGTGAGGTCCAGCTAACCAGTGGTTCTCAACCTTCTGGCCCTTGAACTACAGTTCCTCATGTTGTGACCAAAGCATAAAATTATTTTCGTTGCTGCTTCATAACTGTAATGTTGCTACTGTTATGAATCTTAATGTAAATATCTGATATGAAGGATGGCCTTAGGCGACCCCTGTGAAAGGGTTGTTCGACCCCCAAAAAGGTTTTGACCCACAGGTTGAGAACCGCTGACTGATTTCCTGACTCACAGAAACTGAATTAAAAAAAAAAAAAAGTATATAGCTCTAAGCTGCTAAATTTTAGGGCAATTTGTTACTAGGATGACCAACAATTCCTGTTTGCCTGGAAATGATGAGTGTCAGTGAACCTCACAGGCCTATGTGTGTGATGCAGCAATAGGTAACTAATGCACTTATGCATATGTTATTTCTCACTTATGCAGTGTATCTTCAAGATGTATTCCTAGAAGTGGGTTTTGGGGGCTCTAAATGGTAAATACATCTAGAATTTTATTAGATGTTTCCAAATTCCCCCTTATAGGGGTTGTACCATTTTGTACTCATATTGAATCGGCAATATGAGAGTGCTTGTTTCTCCTTGCTCTGTTAATAGTTTGTCCCCATTACCTATTTATTGGACAGTTAATTTAATTTAATATTTGACTGTAAGTGTAAGCTGGCTCAAATGATCTTACAATAAAGAAATATATTTAAACAGTAATTAACAGTAATAGGATTAAAGTGCATGATTTATACTTCATTTATTCCTATGAACTATTTTCATTGAATTCACCAAGCAAAACAAATGAATTTAATTGTATGTAGTCAGTCTATCATGGGTTGGGATGGGCATGTGTCTCTTTGACCTCCCTCCTCCATCACTTGGATTCATGTAACTGGTTGACTGGACTTTCAGTTTCACATTCAATCTCTTGCTACATCACGAGTAGAGGGAGCCCAAAGGCATGTTTATCTTGAGTATTGGACTGTGGTACCAAAGGAACATGTGATTCGGGAAAAGGAGATGGTGGTTTGAGTGGACCCCTTTGTGACTGCTGGCAGATTTGGCAGGTTCAAGTGTCTGTGTTATCAGGGAACAACCTCAGGTGTGTCAGGAAGCTGATGCACTGGCTAACATACACCCTGTCTAAACTAGCAACACTAGCAATCACGTGACCAAAGGCATGATGCTAGCATTGCAGTTTTGCAAGATAAATGGAAACTGCAGTTTTAGGAAAATATTTCCTTGTGGCTACTGAAAATACAGAACACACAATATTGTAGCAAAGCTATGTCTGTGGGCCAGCTCTGGCCTGCAGGCCGTCACTGTGGGGCTATGGGAATATGTGGAAGTGAAAAATGAGTCAGAACTTACTGAGCTCCGATGGCCATTGCTTTCCACCTCATCCTGGGATCAATGTATTGCCAACTGAATTTACTGATAAGGAAACTGAAGCGCAAGGAGCCTGAGAGCTCTAACAGGATTGTGGCAGAAGCACGCTCAGGTACTTTGCTGCCTAAAATTCTCTATTTTCCTTCCTCCCAGATGGAGGCCAGTGTGCCCTGTGGTGTGGGTGAGCTTTCAGTTTTGTTCAGAGAATGTTTCTGAGCTGAAATTAAAGTGCAATTGAAGTGTCCCCCTGTTCCTCTCCATTTGGGACCCAGGGCATGAACAGGACAGACGCGTTGTGTTTACACTTGTGTGGCAGCATCCTGGGGTGGCTTGCTGGGCAGTGCTCCACGGAGCCCCCTCCTTTGTGTGTGGACAGTGGCCTCCTTTCAACTGGAAGCGCACAGCAAAAACTCGGCAGCTCGGGTTTCCCCTGGGCTGGTTTAATCCCCCTTTTAAGAAACGTTACTGGGGCTGAAGGAAACTCCAACGAGGCTAAATTAGATTAGGAGCCCAGTGTAGACGAACTGTCCTACCCTCACCCTGTACCTGGCAGAGCTTGCGATCTTGTTTAACATGCGCGATGTGTAAAGTACTGGCATCCCCCGGTGACCCCCAGGACAGTTGGGAGGGGGGTGAATGGAGGTTTGTGAGGGGCTGTGAATGGGCTCTTGTCAACAGAAATGAGGCTGAGCTTCAGGCCCCCGGCAACCAGTCATTCCAGTTGCTGGTCCTCTGAGGTTTTGAGACCGGCAGAGGCTATTATTATTAATTATTATGATCATTCTTCTTGCTATTTTATGCATCTGCTTTTAGTCACTTGAATCATCAATTCTCCCTATTCTTTACTCTCATCTGGAACTTAACTTTTATTATTATTATTTTTTTTTTGTGTAAAGTTTTACATATGTCTTCTTTTTCCTCAATTGACCCCCTCTCCTTTCCCCCCCACTCCCTGCCACCAGACATTCCCACATGGGCAAGCCCCCACCATCCCAGTGTCTGTGTCCATTGGTTATGCTCATATGCATGCGTATAAGTCCTTTGGCTGTTCTCCTGCCTCCTCTCACCTGCCCTTTTTCTCTGGGTCTATTCTTGTTCATCAAATTATGTTGATCATTATATCCCACATGTGAGTGAGATCATATGATATTTATCATTCTCCGACTGGCTTATTTTGCTTAGCATATGCTCTCCAGGGGAACTTCACTGTTTTAAAAAGATTTTTAGAGCTCACACCTCTATACCTGTTTTGTAGATTTAATTGTGTTTCCAGTGATCAAGAGAGAATTGCATGAATTCTTTAGAAACAAAATAAGTTGGCCTCTGACAAATGCAAAAGTATCGAGTTTAGTAAGGAAGTGCTTCAATGCTCTTTGAGTACATTGAGCAATAATATAAAAGAATGGGGAAATGAGTCATTTGGCTGCTAAGGTGACTTTTTCCTGATTTGTAATAAGTAACAGGGCTGGGGGTTCTTTTCACGTGGTTCTGGAATGTAGAATGGTGTGACTTACAAGTTACACAAGTTATTTCTATTCATTTTCACTTTAACTGAAAAAGGAAAAAGTGGGGATTAGCAGATTAAAATAAGAGAAATCTTGTTTTGAGAAAGTTAAACCAGGGGAGAAATCAAGCTAACATTTTAGACTTTTCATGTTCAGCTCGCTCTTCCAAGTTTTTAGTATCATTTTGTTATTCGATGAAGTGTGTGTGTGGGGGGGTCCTTTTCCCCACTGTGTGTGTGTGTGTGGGGGGGAGGTGTGTGGAGTCCCTACAATATCTTGAGAAAAAGAATTTTCTGAGACTCACCCGGGAGAATGAGTGATTTTTATATGTGTTGAATTACATCCTTGGTTCCTAAAGTTCATTTCCCTTAGTCCAGTCATAGGAGAAGTGTAGCTGGGTTTCGGTAAAGCTAGAAGCAAAGCCAGTGGATTTTAGAGCTGGATTTAGTACAGCACAAGGCTAGTTACAGTCCATTAGTGCATTGTGTGTGGGACCACACAGGAGAATGCAGGAAGCATGCCCCAAGCAACAAGAGCCCCAAGGGTCCCGAAAGCACAAGAGAGTGGATTGTTCAGGGGTTTAAATATTCTCAATCTTGGAGTGTTTGCAGTAGCCAAGCCCATTCTGGCCAATGACCTCTGTCCCCATGTGTGATTGACAGTATGCACCTTCCCTACACCACCCCAACTTTACAGGGCATGCATCTGTCTTCCCCTTTGTCCAGTCCCATGGGAAAAGCCTATAATGTCTGGGCTTTTCTTTCGTTCTTTGTTGTTATTAATAACTAGGTTTATTACAACATTATCAGTTATAAAAAGTTACTGAAATCCTTGAATCGGGAATTGCTTTTAAAAATATATATGTACTAGAGGCCCAGTGTATGGGATGTATGCACTGGTGGTGGGCATGGTCTGTGGAGATCGGCCCACTGTGGGAGCAGGGATCATCCTGGTCAGCCAAACAGCTGTGGACCTGCCCTCTGAGTGGCTGTTCCCTGGTCTGGCATCTACTGGGGAGCCGCAGCACTAGCCTCTCCAGGGGACATGGTCGGGGTGCGCCCAGGGACAATAGCACTGAGAGGTGGAGGAGTAGACCTTAGTCCCAGAGGCAGCCATGAACCTGCCTCCTAGCCTCTGGGGTCAGCTTGGTGAGCCTTGTGGCTGTGTGGTGTGGACCAAAGGGACCACATTGCTGACCTGACAAGCTCAGGGGAGGCCTGCATGGCAGTCTTGCAAACTCAAGAGACCTAAAGTAACCACAAAGGATGGTTTGAAATTAAACTTTAAAAGCAGTTATGGTGGGCAGTTATGTCCTAGGCTGGCATCTTCACTGACAAGGTCAAGCTTTACCTTAACTGAGCCTATCTGTTTTTTTGCATCTATGATAACATACCCTTGATATATCTGGGTAACTTGTAACTTCCCTTTTTCTGGAGCCCCTGGGGCACAGCCAAATGTGCTGGGCACCAGGACAGATACCAGGACAGATTCCTTCATTATCATGTTAATTGTTCCTGCACCCACCTAAGTATGTGTCCATCATTTTACTTTTTATCCAACCCGGGGGTTTCCCCTGCTTTGTTTTATCCCACCTCCTTAATCTATCACCAATGAATTCATGTAACCCACCTAAGTCCCTCCATTGATTGCAATGTATAAATACAAATGTAACCTGCCATTCTCCAGAGCATTATCTCAATTCATTGAGGTTCTGCTTCCCAGCATATGTCGACAGTTTAACTTAATAAATTCACAAAATTTTTTACAGGTTTCAATCTACTCTATAAAAGCGAAATATTAAAATTAACCGTTTCTCTGAGACGGGTAAGCCACACCCACCAGCCAATCAGAGCGGCTGTATGCAAATTAGCCCAGCCAACATGGCGGCCGCCACTCCCGGACCTGAGTAAACAGCCCTTTCCATTGCGGCAGGAGCGAAAGTGAAGCTGCGGCCTCTCTACTTAAACTGGCTCTAGCGAAACACAGATTTGAAACATTTGAAACAATATAACAATCATAGAATCCTCGGGAGCTGAAGGACACAGCAGCCCGGGCCTAAACAGTAAAAGCAACAATTGTTTCATTATAGACGCTGCGAGGTGAGGCAGAGGAGGCTTCGTTAGTTAGAAGGCCGCCTTAAAGGAACAGTGTATCAATTATAGAAGATAACCCCAGGCCTTCAAGGAACAGTATCAATTATAGGAGAAAAAACTCCAGAACCTGCCTCTAGCCAGCCTTGCTGGGACGTTGGGCAATGGGACCTGTGGGCAGCCTTAAAGCCCCTCACCCAGGCTGGTCAGGCACGCCAGCAGATGGACATCCCCTGAGGGGTCCCAGACTGTGAGAGGGCACAGGCCAGGCTGAGGGACCTCCTGAGTGCACAGAGCGGCTGCAGGGCGGGACAGCGCAGGACCCAGGACCCGTGATGGGAAAGAGGCGGCAGGGTTGGAGGGCACCGGGAAGCGGGTAAGAGGCGGCGGGGGGGTCTTGGCCTGCTTGGTGGCTGCCCAGGCCCTTTGCAGGGCATCGTGGAGCAGGAAAGCAAGGCTGCAGGGGCCGGGGTCCTGCTTGGCAGCTCCCCAGACCCCTTGGCGGCACCGGAAAGTGGGAAAGGAAGGCAGCAGGGGACAGGTGAGTGGGAAAGAGTTGGCGGCCTGCTTGGTGGCTTCCCAGGTCCCTTCCGGGGATCAGGGAGCAGGAAAAGGCTGGCCTGACCATGAGGCGGGGTTTTCCCTGCTTTCTGGTGGCTGGAGGAAGATGGACAGTAGGCAAGCTTGGGAGGCAGGCCACACCCAACCCTGGCCACGCTCAAAAAGAGAACAACATGCAGGGGAGGGCAAGAGTCTGAGAGATCAACATAGAGGAGGTGGCTGCTCCAAGCCTCCATGGTGTGCCTGGGGACAGGCCCCCAGCAGGTAGACACACACAGGAGGACTGCTCCAAGCCTCAGATGCGGCTGGGGGCAGGTCCCCAGCAGGTAGACACACACAGGAGGACTGCTCCGAGCCTCAGATGCGGCTGGGGGCAGGTCCCCAGTGGTGACACACACACACACACACACACACATACACACACACAAAAGGCGCCTGGCAGACTGGGGCCATCATAGGACATCCACTGAGGGGTCCCAGACTGTGAGAGGGCACAGGCCGGGCTGAGGGACTCCCTCCACCCCGAGTGCACAAATTTTTGTGCACCGGGCCCCTAGTGTGTGTGTGTGTGTGTGTGTGTGTGTATTTTTTTTACATTAACAGTGGCAACAATCACAGCCCAGGTTCCTGCCCGTTGGCCAGGGATTCACAGCAGAAGCAGCCGCTCATCCTAGTCAGCCAAATGGTGCTCCCACTGTGGAAGCACACTCACCACCGGGGGGCAGCTCTTGCATGGAGTGTCTGCCTGATAGTGCGCGTTAAAGCGACTAGTTGACTGGTCATTCTAGTCGTCCTGCTGTTTGGTCACTGGGCTTTTATTATATAGGATTTTTATTGATTTTGGAGAGGAAGGGAGGAGAGAGAGAGATAGAAACATTGATGATGAGAGGGAATCATTGATTGGCTGTGTTCTACTTGCTCCATACTGGGGAGCAAGCCTACAACCCTGGCATGTGCCCTGACCAGGAATCAAACTGTGAGCTCCTGGTTCATAGATCAATGCTCAACCACTGAGCCACATCAGCTGGGCAGGAATTGCTATTGATTGTTACTAATAGAGACTCAAAATAAGGTTCTCCCCATTTTTTTTCTCTTTCATGTAAAACAGACACAAGCAGTCTAGGGCCAGCGCAGTAGCCCTAGGATCATTGGGAAGCGAGGCTCCATCTGTCATGTTGGCTCCTCCCTCCTTAGTGTGTGCCCTCTATGTCCAAGGTCACCTCACTGTGAAAAGATAGGTGCTGAAGCTCCATCCATTCGTTCTGCCTTGCAGACATCAGAAGAAAAAGAGGTGGCTAAGGGCACTTGAATACAAGTTGAATCAACTTTTGAAGGGCCTTCCTTGAAACGTTCCCCAGTAACTTCTGCTTATATCTCATTGGCTACCTGTGTCAGTAAAGGAGGCTTGGAAATGTGGTTTTTCAGCTGGGACATTGCAGTGTCAAACTGTGTAGGTGTCTGTTGATAAGGAAGAAAGGAGAATGGCAACTGGGTGGGCAAGTAGCAGCCTCTGCTGCAGTCAGTGTGGTTTGACTTCCCCTCTGGGAAGGCCTACCATGTGGCTGTGATGATGAGGGCATGAGGAGCAATCCATGGAGCAGGCTATGTTGGTCAGTATAATCCAAGATTAATCCACACAGGGCCTACTTCTATTGTGAAGTTAACCACATCTATCCATATCCTTGTATTACCATATCATCATAATGTGGTGTATTGGTTTCCTACAGCTGCTGTAATATTATCATAAACTCAGTGGCTTAAGGCAACAGAAATTAATTATTTTCCAATTCTGGAGGTCAGAAATCCAAGACCGATTTCACTGAGCTGAAATCAAGGTGTCGACAGGGCTGTGCTCCTTCTGGAAGCTCCAGGGGAGAATCCAATTCTTGCCTTCTCTAGCTTCTGTTGGTTGCCAGCAGTCTTTGGCTTGTGGCTGCATCACTCCAAACTCTATCTTTACATCACTTTCTTGTCTGTGTGTCTCAAAACTGCCTGCCTTATAAAGATACATGTGACTGAATTTAGGACAGATTACCTAAGATAAGGCTCTCTTCTCAAGATTTTTAACTTAATCATACCTTTTGCCATTTAAGGTAACATTCATAGGTTCTGAGAATTAGAAGGTGTACATATTTTTTTTTGGGGGGGGGAGTTACCATTCAGCCTACTACATTTGGAGAAGAAATTGCCTTGTTTGACATCTATTAAACTTTTTACTGGTTGATAACCCAGCTAAGACTAGTTGTTTTTTTCCCAAATACATGAAAACATCCTATATTAGAAAAGCCTACTATGCAAATCAACTGAACAGTGGAATGATTGGTGGAACAAACAGTTGCTATAATGTGCACTGAAAACCAGGGGGAAGACACTCAATGCAGGAGCTTCCCCCAGCCCACAGACCCTAGGCTAGCCAAGGTGGGTGCCAGCGGGTCATCTCCCTCCACTGTCCTACCTGTCACCCCACAAATAGGCCCTGATCACTGGTCTGGCCCAGGAACCCTACCCATGCACAAGTTTTGTGCACCAGGCCTCTAGTATTATATAAATACTAGTGGCCTGGTGCATGAAATTTGTGCACATTAAAAGAGAATTAATGAGAAGAAATATTTTAATATTGCTATTTGCCCTTTCTCTATAATAGAAGTGTCAGAGATGAAAGAAAATTAGTAAAATGTATATAAACTTTCCTTCCTGTCAGAGTCTGGGGCATGCCACGGGACATAGAGTCAAGATCTCACCTACCACCCTCATGAGCTTCGAAAACACAGGAGACCCAGACCCAAGCCAGCCCCACCCCCAGTGGATGAGATCTATGTCTGGCCGGCCCCATCTCCATCAAGCCCCTCTAGGTGGGGGGTACAGCCTCAGGTCCCCCTGCCCAGTGCCAGGGATGCAGCCTGAGGTCCTCTGTCAAGCCCTGCCAGGTGAGAGGTATGGCCTGAGGTTCCTGTCAAGCCCCACTGGGCAGGGGACACAACCTGAGGTCCCCCAACCCGGAGCTGGGGTTTGGGGGGGCATGGCCTGAGGTCCCCGTCAAGCCCCACTAGGTGAGGGGCACAGCCTGAGGTCCCCCGTCAAGACCCATTGGGTGAGGGATGTGTCCTGAGATCCCCCATCAAGCCCCACTGGGCAGGGGGCATGGCTTGAGGTCTCCTGGCCTGGAGCCAGGGTCCCCCATTAAGCCCAGCTCTCCCCTGCTCTCCCAGCAGAGTCATACCAGTGCTGAATGGGGACACATGCAGGACTTACCACCCCTAGGCCTGCCCACAGACTGGTCATGACTGGGACACTGTAATGGACAAATTAGCATATTACCTCTTTATTATATAAACTAGGGGCCTGGTGCCCAAAAATTTGTGCACTCGGGAGGTCCCTCAGCCTGGTCTGTGCCCTCTCGCAGTCTGGGACCCCTCTTGATGTCCACCTGCTGGCATGCCTGGGTGAGGGGCTGATGGCTGTTTTCAGGCTGGCCAAGCCCCCCAGTGTGGACCCTCACCCCATTGGGGTATGGCCAGCCTGGGTGACGAGCTGAGGGCCATTTTCAGGCTGCCCACAGCCCCTTCAGGTTTTGGGTCCCTACTGCGGTACCTGGCCAGCCTGGGTGCAGGTCTGAGGGCTGTTTTCAAGCTTTCAGGCTGCCCACAGCTCCCATTGACGCAATGTCCCAGTAAGGCTGGCTGGAAGCAGGTTTCTGGGGTTTATATATCTTCTATAATTGATACACTGTTCCTTTGAGCCGAGGCCTAGACAGGTAACGAAGTCTGCTGTTTGCTTCAGCTCAGAGGCTTCTATAATTGAAACAATGTTGCAACTATGTTGTTGCCTGGAGCACAGAGAGGCCCAGTGGGCCCGCAGACAGTTTACTCCTGTTGCAATGGAAGCCTCTATTTACTCCAACTCTGTGACTGCCAGCCTCCATCTTGGCTGGGTTAATTTGCGTACATCTGCTCTGATTGGCTGGTGGGCGTGGCTTAAGCATCCTGAAGAAAAGGTCAATTTCAATGTTACTCTTTTATTAGATTAGATGAGAGATTTTGTGTATTCTGGATAACAGTCCATTATCATATATACATTTGTGCATACTTTCTCACAATATGTAGCTTCCTTTTTCATTTTCACCACTGCCTCTGATGCTGCTGAAACTTTTAATTTTTATGAAACCCTGTTTTATCAGTTTTCTCATATGTATCCAATCAAAGAAATCTTTGTCTAACCCAATCTCTCAAAGATTTTTTCCATTTTTTTCTACAAATTTTATGGATTTGGGATTTCATACTTAGGTTTATGATCTATTTAGAGTCTGCTTTTGTGTATAATGTGAGTTGAAGTCCATTTTTTGCATATAGATGTCCAGATTTTCCAACACTACTTGTTGAAAATTCTTTCTCCTTACCTTAGCACCTTTATCAAAAATCAATTGATAATTTATGTGTGGATCTATTTCTGGACTCTGTTCTATTCTCTTGTGTGTGTTTATCCTTTCTCCAGTACCTGTCTTGATTATTGTAGTTTTATAGAAAGAGGGACAAAAAGAGAGAGAGGCATCAAAATGAGAGAGAAACATCTATTGATTGTCTCCTGTACCATTCCTGTTGGGGGATTCAACCTGAAACCTGGGTATGTACCCTGATTGAGAATTGAACCCACCACCTTCGGGTACAGGACGATGCTCCAAACAACTGAGCCACACAACCCAGGGCCAGCCCCTTTTTCTATAACAACAAAATGGGGACCTTAATAGAACTTTCAATAAAGTGGGTACAGTCATAATTGCTTCTTTGCTTTCATTTTAAGGTTCTTTTGTTGATTAAATGAAATAAAAAATGTAAAACTATTTTATGAACCATAAAGCACCATCCCAGCCTACCAAGCCTGTCCCATGAACTGGAATCCTTCTTCCTTGGGGGAGGAAGGAGGTCAGGAATACATGGAGCATAATTCTTAAAACTGAAGAAAAAATTGGTGCTGTTTTACATGTGGCTTCATTACAGCTACCATGTGTCCTGAATTTCCTGAAACTATTCTCCCTCCCCCATAAATTCCATGTGTCAGATTGTGTCCTAATTTTTGGTTCAGAAATATATTAATCACAGACTTAATGCCTGTTTTATGGCAAAGTTCATAAAACCTCATTGAGGCGAACAGGCTTCAGGATTATTTCTGTAACATTGTTAAGTTTTTTAGTTCTGAGAGATGTAGAAGGCTACTTGTGTGTATGTATTACTTCTATTGCTTTTGAGGAGACTGAAATACCAGTGTGTGTGTGTGTGTGTGTGTGTGTGTGTGTGTGTGTAAATATATATATATTTGATAGATATTTTTAATTGGTAAAAATGCTCTCTCTCCTTTTGAGAATAATATTCACATGATGAGTCTCTCTTTCCCTCCTTTGATAGAAGGTTGATTTTTGACTCAACTAAACACAAAGGAGTGCCTTGTCTCAAATCTTTTTCTTTCTCTCTTTTTTAACTTTCCAGAAACTTGATGCAGCCACGTGAAAATCTTCAATCTTAGCCAAAAGTTTGTTCCCAAATTGATATTATCCTATAGTCTAATCCCCAAAGAAATAGTTTTTGCTAAAGATTAAGGTTCTATTTTAAAAAGCAATTTCATAAAGGAAACATAAAAACATTGTCTCTGCAGTTATCTCTGAGTCGGGGAGCAAGTTTAACCCCACACAAGCAGGGGCGCTGAAGGAGATGCACACATGCGTTTACCACCCTGGCTGCCATCCTGTGCTTTCTCTGATGCAGAATCATGGGGCTGATTTTGAAAGATTCTGTGCTCTGTGTCTTCTCATACACAAGATTTTATTATTATTTTTTTTAAAAAATATTTTTATTGATTTCAGAGAAGAAGGGAGAGGGAGGGATAGAAACATCAATGATGAGAGAGGATTACTGATCAGCTGCCTTCTGCATGCCCCCTACTGGGGATCGAGCCCACACCCAGGCGTGTGCCCTGATCAGGAATCGAACCGACCTCTTGCTTCATAGGTCAATGCTCAATGACTGGCTAGGGCTCATACGTAAGATTTTAAATTAGCGAATCATTGAAAGTATACTACTTGTGTGTCTTCCTGGTCATTTCTGAAGTCAACAATAAGCAGAAACCTCCAAAGTTGTGTTTCCAAGGGCCTGTTGATCTGACTGCACTGACTTAAACATAAAATCCAACAGGAGTTTCTAGCCTCAGGGACCCTGTCTGGATTCAGAGGCCTCCTAGATGGGGATTCTGGATAATGGTGGGGAGGCTGAAAGAAACCAGTTCCTACCCATCCCTGCCCACCCCTCTCCCTTCTTTCATCTCAGTCTTCTTCAACCACCGAAGGGCCTTGCATCCTTCCCTAGGGAAGCTGAGGAGTCCAGGATGGGCTGGTGTTGAAAGCCGGATACCCCACCCCACATCCACCTTCCCCTTCCTTCAACTCTGCTCAAGGCCAGGTGGGACCGAGGTGAAGTAAATACAGAGGAAAGGTTTTCAACAGATGATTTATGAACATACAACTCAAATAGTATGCCAACTATAACAAACGATGTCCTGGTTATGCCTGGTCATTTCTATGCAGGTGCTGGAAATGGGGACACAGAAAGCTTATGTTGAATCAAGGTCTTGTGATCTGACCACTGCATCATTGCCAGGTCTGACATTCTCCTACCTGGACACTCTTTTGGGTGAGCCGATATCAAAGAAAGAAATGAGACCAGTGTGCCCCTCCTCTGCCAGAGCCCCTTGGTTAGAGGGATACTCAGGTGAGCTGTGGCAGGAGGAGAACTGAACCTTCGGGGAGTTTCCTGACTTAGTGGGGGAAAAACAAGCCTCTTTCCTCCGAGTCTCAGGAAGAGACATCCAGAATGGTGCCTGTTCTTTACTCTTTCCCCAAGTAATCTTAAAGAGAGATGGCAACTTTTCTGTCAAAGGCCAGATACTAAATATCTTAGGATTTGTGGTCCTAAGATCTCTGTGGCAACTATTTAACTGTCCTTGTAACATAAAACTCAGCCTCAGAGAACATCTAAATGAACAAGTGGGACTGTGTTCCAATAACACTTTATTTATAAAAATGGACAAGCCATGCTGAGCTTGTAGGTCATACTAAAACAGGCGGTAGGGTGGTGAACCTTGTCTTACAGCATCTTTGATGCCACTTAGGACTTGAAGGGGAAGCACCTCTGGGACTCCTTCTAGCCGTAAGGCCTTGGTTTTTGGTCAGAAGCCCTTGATCTGGCCAGTAGTACCTCAGCCTCGGCTTTCCCACCCACTCTTGGGAGCCAGCCTCAGTTCCATAGCAGCCCAAAGTAGGAATGAATTAATGATGGAAAAGTCCTCAAAAAAACCCCACAAATTTAATTTCAAGTAATTTAATTCAACCTCCATTTTTTCTCATCTTCATTGTGGTTTTAAAACATTTTCTTCTTTCTTAGCCACCTGTAATGAGAGTCTTACTGATTTGGAGAAATGCAGTGGTTTCAATGAGAGAAGCTTGTCACTTAGATTTTGGAAATGAGAAGCCGCTGAAAGGCAGCATGCTGACGGGACCACTGGGCACTGCTGGGCTGCGTCAGCGGCAGAGTGCTTGCTCTGTGAGCCCACCTCCCAGCGCCGTCCCGTCCACTTCCCTGCTCTTGTCTCTGCACAGAAGAAAACATTTTCTCAGACGTCTTTTCACTTTTACTCCGATATATTGCTTTTGTGGAGCTTTAAATGGAAGAAATATTTTGAACATCTGTGTGTCAGACATGATTCTATACTTAAAAACATAATAAGCTCTTGAGACAGCCTTCCTTGTGAGAATTGAACCACAACTTGTAATTTTTGTTTCCTTTTGGTCTGAACAACATTTAACAGGCTTTTAATTTTGCTGCCTCTTCTTGGAGGATTTCAGGCCCATGTCCTCAACTAAAAGACCAATAGGGAGGAGCAAGAAAAAATAAGAGTGGGTCACAAAGGACCTCCCCCCAGCCCACCCCTTTGCCTTTGTCTGCACTGATCCGTCCTTTCAAAGGAGCTGACAGATACGCTGACAACACGCTCTCCTCCTCTGGCAGAGAATAGCACTATATCAACACAGGCCCCACCCTGATTTTCTTTGGCAAAGGGAGGCAGCAGGCAATGGTTTTGCACTTTTAATGCACTGAGGTTTGAAAAGGGTTTTGGAGTCCCGCTTATAAAAAAGCAGGTTGCAAATCATAGTGTCATTCTTCACTCAAAGGACACATGGCCTCTGCAAATTCTCAAAGGCTGTATCAGCCACATGCAAACCTTCAGCAAGCAAAGTCCTGTTCCTCAGCCTGCCCTGCGCAGACACACGGCAGGGTCCAAGACCAAGCTGAGCTCCTGCAGATCTGGGGCAGTTAGTGGGCCCAGAGAGGGTCAGCCCTCAGCCGGTCTGTTACCTATTCAGGGTCAGTCTCAACAAGGGAGCAGCTTTGGGCTGGGAAACACTGTGCTTGAGTACAGCATAAATTGTTCCAGCCCCGAGGGAGGGAATGTCATTGGGGTTCAGGATTTCATAACAGTGACTAACAATTTGCTCTTCTTCAATTTCACTATCATCTGCAAATGTGGCCTAATGCCTGCTGCCAACATTGCCTGCCGCGGAGGGACTCGGTGGCATAGGAATTGCAGCCCTAGGCCCACACTCCTGTTCTTGCTCACCACCTGCTGTCTCTACCTGCAAGAGTTAGTCATTATGTTTCTGCCTCTGCCCCACCTCTCTCCAACGCATGCACGTGCATATACACACATGCACACTCACACGCGTGCACACACATGTGCATACACACACACAATTTTGTAATTTCCCATACAAGACCAAGGGCAAGACATGGAGGTCATCCACAAATGACACAGAGGTCTTGACTACACCTACATGTTCAGGTGACAGGAAAGACAACCTAGATGCTAAGAAGATTGAGTGCACCCTCAGAACCTCAAGCCCCAGGTAGCTGTTCCTCTCATTTGTTGGCCAAACAAATACTAATAAAGGTAATTTGCATTTCTTTTTCTATTCCACCTTCCATCAAGAAGTAGAATGATTGGTCCCTTGTAAGATACAAAAAGAACTCATTTATTATATCAAATATGGATTGAGTGATTATTACATGCTGGGCATGGAGCTAAAGAATAGAGTGATGAGGGGAAAAAATGATATTCCACTAGCTATGTGTGTCACTAATTAGCTGTGTGACCTTGGGCAAGTCACTGAACCTCTCTGGGACTAGGGTGAATCTCTACTATTGGCTTTTTCTCTGATAGTCTAAGAATTCAACAGAAATGGGAGAGGGAGAGGGAAAGGACAGCTTTGGTGTCAGTGACAGAAGTGACTCATGAAAGGATGTTCTGTTCAGCAGCAATACCCTCCAGAGGGCAGAATAAGGAAAAAGTAAATAAGGCAACAAACATCTACCCTCACACAAGGAGGAAGCAGCCCATTGGATGTGGAAGGCCCCTTCAAAAAAGGATTATTTGCTCCTTTAAAGGAAGGAGCTCTTCTGCTGTGTAGGTCATTTAGAGAAGAAGGGGGAGGATGAAGGAGTTCTCTTCGGTTGGTTGCTGCCTTGATCTCAGACCTCTTCATCGAATAGACAAAGGGATCTAAGTCCTTTTCAGCAAGTCCATGCTCCCTGAATTTTGAGGATGTAGAATGTAAGAAGTGAGGAGGAAAAGCAAAGGTCTTGAAGTCACTAAGTGTAGCTGTGTGTCACACACTTTAATGTCTTAGTGCAGCAGTTCTCAACCTGTGGGTCGCGACCCCTTTGGGGGTCGAACAACCCTTTCACAGGGGTTGTCTAACTACATCCTGCATATCAGATATTTACATTATGATTCATAACAGTAGCAACATTACAGTTATGAAGTAGCAACGAAAATCATTTTATGGTTGGGGGTCACCACAACATGAGGAACTTATTAAAGGGTCTTGGCATTAGGAAGGTTGAGAATCACCGTCTTAGTGTGTCTCTGTTTCCTCATTCTTAGAATTCTTCATGTTTGGGTTGTGTTTTATACTTATCCATGACTATTGGACTCTACCAGGGAGGTAGGTGGTAGGAAGGCAGGAGCTAATTGGCACCAATCCTTTGATAGTGAGCTATCTATCCTCTGACCAGCCCATCCATGAGGAGCTTTTGTACCAGGACCCTTGTCTGTCTAGTATGACTTTTGAATTGATGTTTTAGGAGCCCTTCAACCTTGAGGTCCATCATAGTTATGATAGTTACAGAGGCAGTCATTACAAGTGCCATTGGTCACACCAGGGCAAGGTGCCAATCTCACATATGACATGAGCTGGACTTATCTCTGGGAACATATCACTCTTTTTCCCACTACTAACAGAGCAAGTTCTTGGAATTCCTGAGGCAGGCGTGGGGGTGGGTGCTATATGCCTGGAGCTAGGACTTTCCAGTCTGTGGCTGTGTAGCTAGAGCACCTAGTGCAAAGTCTTTGATTCTTCCATGTTGTTGCCTGTAACCTTGCAGGATGGACTTAAGAATGAAACAGCAATTTTTTCCTTCTCCCTCCCATTAGGATTTTGAAGGATCCTTGCTGTATTGTGCATTGAAAGCCCTCATTAGCAATGCAAGCACTTCAGAAGGCAGTGAGGAAATAGTACTGAGGAAAATTGCTTTTATGTTATTTTTGCTTCGAATATCCTGCTGTGAATAGTTATCATCTCAGCAGAAACATGGGGGAAAGATGGCATCTTTCTGGGCCTGCAGGGACACTCTGCCTCTCGAAGCCACACCATGCCTGCCAGGCCTTCAGGAGCCACCAGCAACTCCAGGGCAGCTACTGGGGCACAACAGGGGAGTGAGCAAGTGATAGGAAGCCTGGGAAGGGGCTTCTAGCTCAGTTTCAATAGTATCGCAGTCAGTACATGTGCCCCAAGGAGGTGACACTGTTTTGTTTTTGTTTTTTTCTTCCAAATAGACTTAAAACATTTTAAAATTATGATGATATACAAATATCTCACAACATTCATTCTTTTAACCATTTCACATATATATTTTAAGGACATTGAGTCCATTCACAGTGTATACAACCATTGCTATAATCCGTCCCCAGAACTCTTTCACCTTTTCAAACTGACACTGTACCCATTACACAATAACCCCCCATTGTCCTCCCCTGAGCCGCTGGGAGCCACCATTCTACTTTCCATCTCTATGAATTTGACTACTCTAGGTTGAGTCATATAGTGTTTCTTCTTTTGTGACTGGCTTGTTGCAGTTAGCATGTCTTCAAGGTTCATCCATGTTGTGGCATATGTAGAATTTTCTTCCTTTTGATGGCTAGATAATATTCCATCGTATGTGTATACCACATTTTATTCGTCCATTCATCTGTTGATGGACACTTGGGTTGCTTCTACCTTATTCTGAGTAATGCTGCTAGGAATATAGGTGTATAAATATCTGTTCCAGTTTCTGCTTTCAGTTCTTTTGGGCACATATCCAGAGGTGGAATTGCCAAAAAATAGACTTTAAAAATGAAAAGGGGAGGTCCTCAGGGGAGTTGGTTGTACAATGTGTGCTGTATCAGCAGATTGGAAGAGCAGGAACAGAGGTAAATGATTCAGGACTCTGCATCCAGAGGGATTGATGGAGGCATTTGCCTGGGCAGGTGAGAGGGACAAGCTTCATCTTAATGGAGGTCAAGCTGGGAGAGGGGCAGATTGGACCCTGAAGTTCTTCTTGGAGAGGCTGTTGCCAGCTTTGAGGGAGCTCCAGAAAGCCAAGCCAGGGCCGCCAGCACTTCAGGAACCATTCCAATGCCCACCGCCAGGCGTTCATGAAGAGAAACTGCATCTCATCTCCCCTTTGCTGCTGGTGAGGCCCTTCCATGGACAGCCTGCCCCTTGCCCAGTGATGGCCCAGTGCCAGGATGGCAGCTGGTTCTCCAGTGTAGAAATGAGGATGACTCCGGAGTGTGCTGGGCTTAAAGCTGATCTGGGGTTGTAAGGGGATGGGCACATTCCTGTAGCTTCTTGGATTCATTTGGGAGTCAAATCAGACTCCGGAGTTTAACAAAGAACTCCTAGAGGGTCCCCCAAGGCTGGTTCATCTATGGCCACCTCCCAGCTGTAAGCCTTTGGGTAAGAGGGCAGATGAAGTGATCATAAGCTTGGGAGTCATGGCAAAGTCTTAGAATGGTCGCCCTGCTTGGCCTGAAATGATCTCATCTGATACCAGTACTTCCCCTCCTTGGGCCAGGCCCAGCCAGTGCCCCAGGGACCTGAATTCTTGTTCCTGCTGCCTCCCAACAGGCAATGACTAAAGCACCCAAGATAATGACCAATCTTGGAAAGATTTGCATTCTACATACTTGGTTAAAAAATTTTTTTATGCAACTAGTGTTCTACTTTTTCCTAGAATATTTGTCTCTCTAAGGGCTAATTCTTGGTCTTGCAAAGTGAAGGAAGCAAGGGATCCTAAAACATATTGGTCCACAGTAACTTTCAATTAGCTCCCCCTACCCAAGTGATAAAGATATATTGCATGTTCTAGGAGAGCCCACCCAAATCCTTGCTCACTCTGTTGCCTAAAGGATCCCCTAAAGGGGTCATCCACTGCATAATAGCTTATACTTCAGGCCGGGATTTCAAGAGGATTCATTAGTCAGTGGCTGTGGGGGGTGAGGGGGGAGGGCTGGCCCCATGACAACTTGGATCATTAGCTGTTGACTTGGAAAGAACAGCAGCCAGGTTCTGAATAGAGAGAGGGAAACGGGGACAGAGTTCTCAGTGAATGCTAAAGAGAATAAGATGAAATTGCTTCCAAAAGATGTCCAGCCAGCGGTAGACAAGCGCACTTGTGCATGTGGCGGATGGTTCAGGCATGGTCACATCCAGGAGCGGACACACAGGGATAAATGGGAGCTCACTTTATGAGTAGCCAGTCAGCTCTCATCAGAATGTTCTTTTCCCAGAATTGAAAAAAAAAATCAATCTGTATATAAAACAAGGATGCTCTTGTTTAATATTCCAGATCCCTTACATTTGGCCCCGTGGCCCTTTTAGAATGAGTGGCTTCAGAAGATAACCGATTTTTAGGTCAGTTATCTTTGGGGCGAGATCTAAACAAAACAAAACAAAAATGAAAAAGAAAAGAAAGTTCTTTTAATGATTCACAAAGCACTGGAAAGAATCCTGCTTTAGGAATTGGGGGAACTGGAACTCGCTTTGGCTCTGCCGCTATGCTGGCTACTCAAAACTACAGATTTTATTTAGCCATTGGGCACTCAGCTTCCTCAATTTATAATAGGGTGGGAGTGGGTGGAAGGCGGCTGGTTAGATGTCTTTTACTCATGACCCACAGAGCTTCAGGGAATCTTGTGAACCCTTCAAAAACAGTTTGCAATGTTGTAGCTTTGTGCATATGAACTTTTTTTTTTTTTTTCTGGAGAGAAGGCTCATTGCTTTTGTCATATTCCAAAAAGTGGTCCATTGCTTCTCAAATGTCAAGAATTCCAGAACTGGGTCCCTAAATGTCTTAACTGTCTCTGCGTATCTGTGATCCTAAGAATATTCTGGTTTGTTCTGAGAGGGGCTGTGAGGGTGTTTTCCCTACATCTGTTATGTTTTCATTGCAACATGAGAACAGATGCAGGTACAGGCTCCGGCCCACTCTGGTTTCCTGGTCTTGGCAGGGCTCTCTGGGGAAAAAGCATTAAGAAGTAGGAAACAGGGGTCGTCAGCCCCTTTAATCTTCCTAGTTTCTGGCTGTTCATCCCACCCCTGCAGGGGCTCGGACAGCTGTGGGAAGCATGTGCAGGTTGCTGCTCTACACACTTTGCTCCTGGGTTCCTGTGGTCTTTGCTTGAATCCTCCACCCAAATACACCTCAAATAATTGGCTTTAATTGAAGAGTGGGGAGTGCACTTTTAACACCCCCTCTGTCTTGGTAAAGGAGCATCTATTGCTAAATGATTAACCTCTGGACATGCAGAAAGAGGTGGGGATGGGGGCTGTGTTGTTTGTGAAGGAAGATTCCAGGACTGATTCGGGGCCAGCTGTCTGGGAACACCCCCAGAAGGGGCACATCAGATCATTCTGCCCCTAGTGTTTTCAAAAAACAAAATCAAGTCAAGTGATCTTCTATTCAACATACACAAAATTCACTGTTTCAAAACACTTTCAACATGCAAAGGGGAGGAGATGGGGACATCTGCAATAGTGTCAGCAATAAAAATAAAGGAAAACATAAACTTTCAGCGTGACTTTTGTTCCCTTAGCTTTCCTGTTCCAAGGATTTTGCAGGGGATTGCTGAGTGTTCTGCTTTGTGACTTCTGTCCTGAGTGTGACCCTCTCAGTGCAGTGCTGTGACCAAGGCAGGATGGTCACAGGGGGAGCACGGGCCTCCTTGCAGGAGTGGGGGTGGCGAGATAATTTTGCCGGTATTTCCAACTGCTGCTCATCAGACATCATTAACAGCTTTGCTTTCCTTGGATGCGGGAAAGTGTTTCCCGGAAGGGGCACCTGGCGTTGTCTAACTCTGAGGCACAGGGCAAGGCAGTGGCTGGGCACTGCTGTCAAAGGTTCGCTGGTGTCTGCTTTGGTCCAGTGGCTAGTGCACCAGTTGGGGTACAGTGATGAGATCTTCCTGGGTCTCTGGAGCCCTCTGATTTTGTTTGCAGAGGGAAACAATTCAATTTAAGCCACTTGGAATTCTGGAACCATGGAATTTCTTTTTCTTTCTTTTTCTTATTTATTTATTTACTATTATATTTTTAAAATATATTTTATTGATTTTTTACAGAGAGGAAGGGAGAGGGATAGAGAGTTAGAAGCATCCATGTGAGAAACATCGATCAGCTGCCTCCTGCACACTCCGCACTGGGGATGTGCCCGCAACCAAGGTACATGCCCTTGACCAGAATCGAATCTGGGACCCTTGAGTCCGCAGGCCAATGCTCTATCCACTGAACTAAACCAGTTAGGGCTCTTTTTCTTTTTTAAAGAAAGCTCTCATTCATCTAAGACATATGAAGTACACTTTTTTAAAGGAATTATTTTGTGGGTGCAAATTCATGGATTTCATTTTACACTTCTTGCCCTTAATGTTTCAGGTGCAAAGCCACATGAATGAATGCCTCTCACACTATTCAGTTTCCTATTTTTTCAATGATTTTTGAAAGCTAGGATAGTTCATCATTTTCCTTCCACTAGTGATTCTTTTTCCTTTTCCTTTCTTTCTTTCTTTCTTTCTTTTTTTTTTTTTAGCAGCTTTAGTATTTTCTCTAGAATATTTTAAGAAAGAACATGTATAGCAACATTTTATTCACATCACATGTTCTCCAAGCCCTCTTGTGGGATGAGGTTTAACTCCCAAACAGGGGCCCTTTGATAGCTAAAAATCTGGTGTTCAGCAATTATTGCTTTCTGAGAACTCCAAGTACACCAGCATTGCAGTTTTTGAAACAATCGCCTTTTCTCTGGTTTCTCATCTCACTTGGCTCCCACGGAGACACGAGACAGGCCCTCTGTTTCTGTTTAAGTAGAACATCTGACAGTTATGGCCCAGCTGGAAGCAGAGAGGTGGGCTGGCTCAACCAGGCACTCTCTCTTTCTCTCTCTTTTTCTTTCTTTCTTTTCAGCTTAAAATGTGATATGGGCTTGTTATATGTTTGTTTAATCTTAATTCAGGCTCCCGTATAAAAATCCTGATGGGAGAAAGAAAGCAAAACTTCAACATATGTGTTGAACTTGGAATAAGAAACTTTAATCCTTGGAAAAACGGTATTATGTAAATTGCAGATGGCAATGAACCAAAATCTATCCAGACAGTGGCAGAAACATTGTATTTCCCACTCTAATATTCAGTTCACACAATCATACATTAAAGTGACATTTGAATGCATATTTTTCCTAAATTTTCTTTAGGCCTCTATTTATTTGACTTGACTGAAACCCCAGTGGCCCATATAAAGGGAACCAGATGTTTTCCTTTTACAGGAGGTGCACCTGATGGTCAGAGCCTGAGCAGGTTTGCTGGTGGCCAGCTGTTTGCTCGTACTCTCAGCATCAGTATATATTTTAACTGCAGAGAGCAAATAAAAGGTTCCATTTATTGGGCACTTTTGTGCTGGGCCCAGTGCTGGGTGCTTTCGGTTCATTGGCTGATTTATTACATCATCTCATGAGGTTGGTCTTCTTACTAGCCCATTACTTTATTGAAGAGAAAGCAAGGATCAGCAAAGAGGACTTTTGCAAGGTCACAGAAACAGAAATTAGAAAGCAAACCTGGGGTATCTGACAACAAATCATGAATGTCTCATATCACTTTGACCCAAATGTCAGATGTGCCCTCCAGATTGCCGTGAAACTCACTCCCATCTGAAAATGGGAGAAAGTCCAATAGCACCTTGTGAGTTTCTGGGGACATACCCTCTATGTAGGAGATGTGGTTCATCTTAGTGATTAGGAGCATGGGCCCCGGGGGAGCGTAAGCAACCTGTCTGTGCCTTGTTGCCCTCATCTACAACATGGAGATCAGAATGGTTTCTACTTCTCAGGGCTGTTGTGAGGCTGAAACTAATTCATTCATGCTCAGCCCTAATGATTGCTATGGATGTTGCTTCTGGATCTGGGCTCCCACTTTTGCTAAATGAATTCCCTTTATGAGGGTCTCTAGTTCTTGAATACCTGGGTCCCACTCCCAGCATAGAATTCAGCCCTTTTGATTTCCATAAACTACCCCTATTTCTCCAGATCCCTATGTGTGTCCTTAGTAGGTTTTACCAAGTGTTTGAGGGAATCAGAGGGAAATTATCTCTTCATTTCTCAGGAAAGCACATAGTCTCAGTCAAAAATCAGATGTTCTTTTTCCTAAAGTCCATGTTATTTATACCATAGCTTAATTGCGTTGTCTTCTGCTAATCCCTGTGCTCACAGCCTCACACTTTACTTTATGAAGATGTTTCCATAAAGAAACAGTTTCCTAAAGAAAATTCAGGAGCTAACTGTCAAGATAATTTCTTTTTAATTATTGGAACTGATTTCAAGAAAAGGAAACTTTTTGTTGTTGGCTTTCCTTCCCGCCTTTCCTTCCTTCCTTCCTTCCATGTTTCAAAACATAAGAAAAATATCAAATTCACCTGCTGGGTATTTTCTAATTTCAAGAGAAATATGTGCCTTGGAATATTATTTTGTCCCTTTCCAGTGCTATTGAATTTTCAGAGAATCCTTTCTTTTCCTCCCAGTTGCTTGGAGTAGTCTATGGATGACATTCACCTGCTAGTTCTTGTGCAGACTGAGCATGAAGCCCCTGGGGAGCCATTATCTGAGAGCAAGCTGTTCCCTAAGCAGGACATGCTTAGAGTGCCCCTCACCTGCAGTGCCTCCCATCCTGGCTCTGTGGCCATGGGAGCAGGACAACTGGCTAGGCGGGGATGTCCTTTAGACTGAATCCCTCCCTTCAAGGTAGGAGCTCACTCCCTTGGGGAAGAGAAGCTGGTACAAGCAAAAAGGTGGCAGGTGGCTAGAGGGAGGAGAGCCTGGGTGAAAGAGGAGACGAGTAAAGCTGGCTGACCCAATAGGAGTATGCTTAGTATGTGTGTGTGTGTGTATGTGAGTGTGTGCACACACACATGCATGTTTATGTACTTATTTTTCTAATTATATAATTAATGCATATAAATAATTTTGGTTAGGAAATTTGGAAACTATGGAAAAATCCAAAGGAGATAATTATAAATAATCACAATTTTACCATCTAGAGAAATCCCTACTTAATATTGCTACATTCATGTCCAGTTGTCTTTTTGTGACTGCACACATGCATAAATAACACATATCCTATCTAATAAAGAGGTAACATGAAAATTGACCATCACTCCAACACACAAGATGGCCACCACAAGATGTCCAGCAGGGGAGGGCAGTTGTGGGTGATCAGAACATCAGGGAAGGACAGTTGGGAGGGACCAGGCCTAAAAGAGAGGACAGATGGGGGTGATCAGGCCTGCAGGGGAGGGCAGTTAGGGGGGAACTAGGCCTGCAAGGGAGGGCAGTTGGGGGGGACCAGCCTTCCAAGGGAGGGCAGTTGGGGGAAACTAGGCCTGCAGGGGAGGGAAGTTGGGGGTGACCAGGTTTGCAGGGAAGGGTAGTTAGGGGCAATCAGGCCAGCAGAGGAGCAGTTAGTCATCAATCAGGCCAGCAGGGGAGTGGTTAGGGAATGATCAGGCTGGCAGGCAGAAGGAGTTAGGGGCAATCAGGCAGGCAGGCTGGCAAGCAGTTGGGAACCAGTAGTCCTAGATTGCGAGAGGGATGTCCGACTGTACATTAAATGGGCAGTCAGACATCCCTAAAGGGGTCCCAGATTGGAGAGGGTGCAGGCTGGGCTGAGGGACCCTCCCCCCCCACCTGTGCACGAATTTCATGCACTGGGCCTCTACTATTTTAGATAAAAAGTGACCTTATGCCTGCTCATTATTGATAACTCAATTTAGGCCAAAATAGAATAAATATGGTTTTTGCCTGACACAGAGAACTTACTCATTGGCCTTTTCTGATTTCTAATATACTTAGAGCTTATAAATTCACCATTAGTTTAATTTGCTCATCTCAATCATGTGCTTCTCAACATTTGCATTCCTGCTAACCCTGTTTCAGAATGCTTTCTGGACTCTAAAGTCAAGTCTGAATAGCCTCAGTTCTCTGTGCCCTAGATGGCCCCGTCTCAAGCTTCACAAATAGGAGTTCCTCCTTCACAAATGCCTTCGAAACAGATCATTTCAACATTCGAAAGCAAATTGGTGCAATATTAGACTTGGAGGTATAAGTCCATATTCAGATCCATTTCTTTAGACACAGTTATTTTTTAAATATATACTTATTTATTTCAGAGAGGAAGGGAGAGGGAGAGAGAGATAGAATCATCAATGATGAGAGAGAATCATTGATCAGTTGCCTCCTGCACCCCGCCCCCCCCACTGGGGATTGAGCCTGCAACCCAGGCATGTGCCCTTGACTGGAATTGAACTCAGGACTCTTCAGTCCACAGGCCAACACTCTATCCACTGAACCAAATCAGCTAGGACAACATAGTTTTATCATTTGCCAAATGGGATATTAAGAGTGAGCGGTGGGCCCAGGATTATTTTAAGGATTCAATGAGATAACTTGGGCAATGTGCTCAACACAATGGGCATGATATGGAGCACATTCAATTTATGAAAACCATGGTTCACCAGCTGTATGGCTGGAGAACAAGTAATATGCAGCATTCAAGTGTTATTTTCCCAAGGCGAGCCATACAAGAGGTAGCTCTTGGAAGGTGAGGTGAAATGGAAGTGACGGAACAGTACACTTCCTACTTGCTTAAGCACTTCCTACCTTCCAAGCACTTCACAGGGGTTCATCCAATTTTCACTGCAATCTTGTGAAGTGGATACCACCACTCTATCAGTTAGAATATTTGAAATTGCCAGGGCAAACCGGCTTAAACGATGAGAAAATTCATTCTCTCTCACAACAGGAAGTTCAGACTTAGAGCGGTCTGTGGAGTTGGATGATTAGCAATCCAAAATGTCAAGTGCAGCTCTGTTTCTTTCTCTCTCATCTGTCATCCCTCCACTGGCTTCTCTCTCAAGCAAAAGCACGATAGTGGCAGTAGTTCCAGACGTAAATGCCAGGCATAGCGAAGTCCAGAGTGAGGTCATCTCTCCATGGGATGCTTTCTTAGAAGTGAGAAACATTTCCCCAAATGTCTGCAGCAGACTTTCCTTTGCACTTCTGTGTTCAGAATGCTGCCTATTTCTGAACCAGTCATTAGAAAAGCGAACATCATTACCCTTAGATCAATGAGGTCCACTGGCCTGAGGCTCATGACGCCATGAGAGGAAGTGGGTATCTGGCAAAACTGGGGTCTTTGAAAGAAGAATGGGTGCTGCTTGGCACCCATTAGCAACCGATTAAAGGATCAACCCTATTTTTCCAGATGAGGAAACTGACAAAGAGCTTAATAAGTGAAGTGATGTCCTGTGGCTGGTGAGAGGCAGAGACAAAATTGTAATCTATGTTTCATCTAACTCTAATGATAACACATCTCTAAAACAGATAACGGTAGAGCTGTCCTGTGTCTTTTGCAAATACTCAGAGCATGGGAGTGCATTTGCAGCAAGATTCCTTTAGGAGCTTGTGAAAGCTTATGGACTGACTAAAGCTGAAGACTTGGCAATGAGGAAGGTGGAGAATGCTGCGTGGAGTCTGCATGACCTGGCAAGGAGCCAGGAGTGGGGTGGTGCCTCTGAAGACACAGTGGGGGAAAGAGGCTAGGCCTCCAACAGTGACAGGTCATAGTAAGAACATGTGTAGTCCCATGCGGTGTCCAAGCTGCTGAATAGATAGCGAGACAAAGTGGGGTCCCGTAGTACACCAATGCTATTTTCAGTGCCAGCTTCCAGGTTCTGCTTTCTTTACAGATGTTTACTTAGCTGTTCATTGTGAGACCAAATAGAGGTAAGCTCTCTTCTCATCAGTGTACATGGTGGAAAGGAGAATTTGAGAAGTTTAGCCTGAGGTCCAAAAGTTAGAACCTGAGTTCTTCCATGACCAGCTGCCTCAGCCACGTACCTGTCTCCCTAGCAGCTCTGTCATCTGCCCCACTTTGTGTGCCCATGGGTTCCATCCTTGACTTTCCCTTCATGTTACATGTTCCGTTCGACCTTGTCTTCAAAGAAAGGCTGAAGGCCCGTGATGCTTAGGTCTAGGTTTCAAACTCCTGTCTTTCACCTCCATTCCAGGACTTGGTACCAAGTACCTATGGACACCTTCACCTAGTCACCTGAGAGGCTCTTCCAACTCAGTATGTGCAAAACCCTCACCAAAACCAAAATAAGAGCATTTGTTGCTATCCCATAGTCTTTCCTTCAAACAGGGTACCACCACCCAGCTGACAATGCAAGATGGAGTCCTCCCATCATCTTGACTCTTGCCTCCTAACTGATGTTTAAATATTGGCCGTGTTCTGCTAGCTCTAGTTCTCCTATCCAGCCACCCCTATCTCTTCATTCCTATCGACTCTGTCCTAGTTTGGGCTTGCATTGTTTCAATCTAGGGCTATTTCAGTAGTCCTTGCCTATTCTCCCTCACTGTATCTCTCCCTCCGTCAACCCATTCTCCACACTGCCACTGACGGTATCTTTCTGAAGCACACACTTCACCTAGTGTTCACAAAGTAAACTCTTAACAGGTCTCCCAGTATCTACAGGATAAACGCCCTTACCAGTCTGTTCCAATTTGTCTGTAGAGAACATTCTTATCCCTTAGACCAGTGATTTGCAATCTTTTCCATCTCATGGCATGCATAAACTAATCCTAAAATTCTGTGGCACACTAATATATATATAATTTGTTGATCTGACAAAAAATAGGAATAATTTAGACTCATTCACACCAAACAGCTATTGTTGTGTTGGCTGTTGTCATTTTTAAAAAAAATATATATTTTATTGATTTTTTTACAGAGAGGGAGGGAGAGGTATAGGGAGTTAGAAACATCGATGAGAGAAACATCTATCAGCTGCCTGCTGCACACCTCCTACTGGGGATGTGCCCACAACCAAGGTACATGCCTTTGACTGGAATAGAACCTGGGACCTTTCAGTCCGTAGGCTGATGCTCTATCCACTGAGCCAAACCGGTCAGGATGGCTGTTGTCATTTTTAAATTTGATAATCTAAAAGAAAAGAAGGCAGTGACTAAATAGTGAGGTGTTGCATACTTTAAAAATTCTTGTCACACACTGGTTGAAAAATCACTGCCGTAGACCACTAATATATATCTTTTAAGACCCAGCACACATGCCTCCTGGATTCCCCAGATGGAGCCAATAATTTCCTCTTCCTTGCCCCTCTGGCATTTTGTGCATCCCCGGAGACATGCGTGCAGCATTACATTACAGTGCATCTTTTTATTATTAGGTGTGCCCTCTAAACCGTGAGGATCATGGCCTCTTTATAATACAGTATTTGTAGCTCTCATTTAACTAGTAAGACCTGGAAGATAAGTGTTGTTGGATATAAAATAAATTCTTTCAGCAACGTGTCTATGTATGGTGAACATTTGTGGTTAAACACCAAACTAATCAATGCCTGTGATTCAGTTGTTAAACTTAAAAAAAAAATGATTTCAGAGAGGAAGAGAGAGAGATAGAAGCATCAATGATGAGAGAGAATCATTGATTGGCTGCCTCCTGCATACTCCACACTGGGGATTGAACTGAGGTCATAGTTGATGCTCAACTTCTGAGCCACAGTGGCTGGGCAGTTGTTCTTAAACAACAACAACAACAACAACAACAACAACAACACCACCTTCATACCGCTCACATAGGCAACACATATCCCTTGTAAGAATTCTTATTTTGAGTGTGGGCCCTTTCCTTAAACAAATGCTGTTGCCCATTTGTCCTCCCTGTTCCTGGGAGATCGCTCTCCTATCCCAGTGTAGATATTTGACATCATGAGAGTATCCGTTTCAGGTCTCTATTTAATGCCAGGCCTTGCTCCTCATGGCTGTACTTGTATTAAGTCATTTCCGTGAAATATTTCAACAACTCGGGGATCTTGGTATTGCTGTGCTGTTTCTCTAATTTACAAACGAGGAAACTGAAGCACAGAGAGGCTATGTAACTTGCCCAGGATCACACCCCTCAGAAAGTGATGGGATAGGGAGAAGATCCAGCCTGTCCCCGTTCCAGAGGCAATTATCTTGAATACAAATGGAACCACTAAGGATGGCCTTGTTTTCATCTTAGAGTCACTGTTAATCATTCATTTCTACAAAAGATGTTGCCCCTCAATAAGAATGCGAGTGGTCAGGAGCAAGTAGGAATGTGTGTGAATGTCCTGCTTCTGGCATCTGCTGGCTGGGACTCAATTCTCATCAACACATTCTTCCACGGATGCTTGGAATCAAATATTTGATCTCACACTCACCTACATTAGCAAACAATTACTCCTCGTGAAGAGAGATAACAAGAGATCTGAGTCCTTAATTGGCTAAAGTATTTTCCCGGTGTGCACGTTAGTTCATTTCCTCATTTGCCCTCTTAAGAACTCACGCATCTTTCTTCTATCTACCCTGGTAAATGCCACGGAATCTTGCTGCAGACTAGAAATTCATCCACTTGGACCTCGGATGACAGTAAACAGAACACCCCCCCGCAACCAGCAGGCATTAAAGGAGGAAGGCTTTAATTATTCTGCTAGAATTTGAACTTGGGTGCCAGGGTGTCTGAACATTTCAAATCCTCAGGCTAAAAATCAAATCACTAAACTTTCTGCTCTGTATGTGTATGGAGGGAAGGGATAGAGGCAGGTAGTGTAGAAGGAAAGGAATAAAATCAAATCCACTCTCAACATCAAGGTTAACCATCCCTCTGTTCCCACTTTGGAGAGAAGCAAAGGGATTCTGTAACTCCAGATAAAACATACGTTGCTCTAGAGGTCATCCCTATTCTTCCCCTTTCTCCCTCTCCCTCCCTCTTTTTATACGCAGTAAGCCCATAGTTCATTCCTTGTCAGTACTATTGAGCAGCTCGCTGTTCCTTTGTATTTGTTCTGGGATATTTTTGTGCTTTTGTGTGATCTCTCCTCATCTAGAAGGCCCACCCCTGGCCCTGACATCTGCGTATTTTCTCTGCACATGACCCACTTAGGATACGGAGTGTGGGGCTTGGGGAAGTCCTGTTTCTCCGGTCAGCCCTCCATAACTTCCGATGTGAACAGAGTGACCCCACTCTTTCCTATTTGTGAGTTCGCCCTTTATCCTCTAGTCAAGTGTCCCTGCTTGGAATCAGTGACACTACGTGAGGGCTGCTCCCGAGAAGCAGGAGACACTGGGATGGAAGGAGTCATGGATTGGCAGGGCTAGAGGGGCCTGTTATGTGATCTGTTCAGGTCACATAATCTGATTTGATGAGCCCCATGGGACACTTAGAAGAGAGTTTGGCATAGTTAGGCACTAACTGGTGATCTTTCCCTTGTTTTAGTTGTCTCCTTCCCTAAACACTTAAAACCTTCTCCTGCTTCTCAGTGGAGGGATAGTGCGGGAGGGAGCTAGATGTGTCCACTCAAACTCATTAGAAGCCACTTTGTGATATAATATTGTTTTCTAGATTCTACGTTGACACGTCCTCATTTTACTATGTATAATGACTGCTATTGAGATATTTAAGTCTCATTGTCTCTCTTTGTGTAAGGCAGAGAGGGACAGGGTCGCAACACACATTTATACACACACACACACACACACACACACACACACACCGCCCGCACCCTCCCCCGCAAGACACCTGATCATTTTCTGTCCGTGGAATGTGAAGGGGCTAAAGCACAACGTTTTGAATTCTAAGCCCAGTGGACCTGTGTTCCTCTGTGCTGAGTTGCACCAACCTGCCCCTTCCCGTCCAGGCCTTTTGTGTGATTCTGAATGTTGGGAGGCCTTCCCACTGCTGCAGGAGAGAGATGACCTGCTGCAGGCTAACTCCCCAAGGCCAGGCATGGAACTTCCCAGGGCATCTCAAACAGGGAATGAATCATTTCCTGTCATTAGCAGGGCAAAAAAAGATGTCATTCACAGAGTTCTCTAAGCTGGAAAAGCACATTATGCTTTAGCTCCATTATATTTATACTCCATTTCCTGATGGATGGCATCAGCCCTCCTAATTTCCTTTCAGCGGTGGTTCTCTTTGGGCTGTTTCCAGATCGGGAGGGAGGCTGCAGGAGCACATGGCGAGCTATCCAGATGCCTCCTGGGCCTTTTGGGGGGATGACACTAACTCAGCCCCGGATTACAGCAGTGGCACCTGCTTTTTCCTCAAGGGTGATGTGTTCATGGTTAATCCTCAAGTTGCTATAGACCCTTTCTAAATATTTAGGTATTGGGTCTCAGATTAAAACTTTCATGTTCAGGCTCACCTGGATATATATCAGCTAAAACAAAAGACAAAACAAATAAAAACCCAGAACCCAACTTCACACTTAAAATTGCAGTGGGTATTGTTGGTAGATTATTTCTTCTTGGGAAATAAATCTTTCCCCTAGAAAAATGAATTTGCATCAAATAGTCTCATTAGTTCACTTTTTGATATTGCAGAATTATATAATCATAGGTTTGAATTTATAGAATGCTCCTTTTCAAGGAGCTCCAAGAACGTAATATTTTTTCTTATTTGCAGAGTGTGCTCAGGAGAAACATGAAGGTACTAAATTGCCCTTCTTAAAGATGGCAACGGGCCTAGAGTCACAGAGAGGTTAGGTGACTTGCCTAGGGTCATACAGGTAGAGCTGGGATCTGGTATAAAACACACATGCTCACTGGGCATTGAATGCTACCAGTGCTTGACATGGACACTGTATCTAGAGTGACTAATAATCTCTGTGTATGGGGTCCTGGCAAGTGCACCCCAGGCTGAAGTCCGGAGTTCAGCCCTGTCTGTGCCCGGGACAGCCACACGACTCACCCATTTCTAAGGTGACCAGATTTTAACATTGGTAAAGCAGGACACCATTGGCTGGCGGGGGGGGGGGGGTGTTATTTTTTTAATTATTATTACTTAAAATATTACAAAGAGTAGTACATATGTCTCTTTTTTCCCCCCTTGACCTTTCCCTATCCTCCCCTACCTCGACCCGGGGGGGCGGGGGGATCTTGATTAAAAATTTGGTCTATATGGAGCAACAAAAATTTTCATACAACGCAAAAATAGTATTGTAATATATATTTTTAAATTTCAACATAAGTACAATTTACAAATATAATAAATAAAAAATTATGTATAGTATTATTTTATTCTTTGGCATATTTCTCATTTGAGTGAATTTTTTTAGTAGATTGCTGTCGTTGTTTAAAAGGTCATGAAATTTTTCACAAGAATTTGTTAAATTATATTTCACACATAAAATGGCTTTCAAAGTCTCAACACTTAATTGTGATTTTTCTGATGTCCACACTTTATTTACCGTAGGAAAAAACGTGTTCAGTCACAGCATTAGTTCCTGGTAAGGACAGCACGTTATTATTTTAATTTTAATCCTATATTTCTTTCTGCATAATAACACTACTAACTTGTATTATTTTTCCTCTGAATTTGCCATAACGTAAGTCATAAGTGTCACTTTCAAGGCCAATGCTAGACTTTTTGCTGCCACTATAAAATATAAATAATATGAGTACTGTCTGTTAAATTCAAGAAAATTTATGTATTTATGAAATAAATAAATAAATTACTTACCTAAATTATCTGAATAGCTGATTTGTAATGACATCACTTGTTTAACTAGCTTACTAGCACGCAGTACGATGTGTATCGTCTGAGAGACAGTTACAAAATGTTTCGTCATTGCCAATCCCCAAAAATGCCATTGTTCATTAAGTCCAAACAATGGTGGTCGAATTCTAACAATTGATCAACAATGCGAACTTTGATAAGCAGTTCTTGATAATCAGTTCTCAAAAATTATTTGTTATTATTAAAGTTTAACATTATAAAATTAACAAAAATAATATAAAACTCATATTCTGGCTAAATAGCCACATGGCCACTGAAAACCGTATATTCCCTTCCCGTTCTCCCACCGTTCCCTAGCTTGTCAGTGCATTCTTTCCAAAAATCGGGACTTTTTAAAAATGCTCCAGGACGCAGGACAAATTGTTAAAAATTGGGACTGTCCCACCAAAAGCGGGACGTCTGGTCACCTTACCCATTTCACCACCACAAGCACTTTACGAGGTTGGCTTTGGTACCACAAATGGGAAAATTGGGACTCTCAGGGTCACAGAGCAGGCAGAGAGAGGGACTGGTTTGTATTCACATCTATCTGGCCCCACTCTATTGGCTGCCAGTGGATCATAGAAAAGCAAAGGTCTCTGGACATGAAAGAGTTATGACAGGCGGCGGGGGGGGGGGGGGGGTCATGACATCTGGGAGCCAATTACTCTTCAGCAACTGAAGAGTAAATATTTCAGATAAAATTTGACTTACTCGTTTCTGTTTACATTAAAATTAGTGTGTATATCCTTTTGGTACTCCCTTCTCATCCCTTCCTGATGAGGAAGTACCAGGGTTTTGCTACAAGTGGGAAAGGGAAGGAGCAGAGAGGAAGGAGACTGGTTGAAGAAGACTGCCCCCACACTGTGGCCTTGGTGGCTGTTTGGAGTTGGAGGCATCTGATTTTGGGCAAGGACACTGGGCAGAGAGATAGAAGGGTATGAAAGGCAGCCATTAAGAAGATGTAATTAGCCTTGAAGAGCCCAGCAACTTCCTCACTTCAGTCAGAGAGATAGAAAATACCACCTAGTGCCCACATCAACATTTCAGAGAGGAACATAAACACGAAAGAGAGAGAGAGAGAGAGAGAGAGAGAGAGAGAGAGAGAGAGAGAGAGAGAGAGATTGAAAGGTGTGTTTACTAATGCAATTGTTTTAATAGCCATGTTCCATACTAGGCTGTAAGTTCAGACTGTGTGTCAGAGGTGTCTAGATGCTTACCAATCTTGTTTACTACTATGGACACTACATTTCCCAGCCTCCCTTGCAGCTAGATTGGTCACGTGACTGGGTCCTGGCCAATGTAATAGCATGGAAGTAAGGTAATCTTTGTTAAAGTCTGGGTCCTGACAGGTGTATAGGACAATAAAGCACAACATTTTATTGTATTAAGCAACTAAGATTTGGGGTCATCTCTCACAGCAGTTTCTATTGATTTCTCTGGTTGATACAGAAGGTAAGTAAAAAGAGGACAAAGACCAGTTTAGTTTTTGCCCACAGTTATATCCAGGGGTGATATTCAAAATGTTAACAGATGCCAGAATACTGGGACCAGTCAATCCACACAAATGCTGCCTGCAGTACTGAGGAGGGTCCTGAAGGCCCTCAGCATAACCAGATGCTAACCCTTTATCTGATGGATTTGGGGAAACTCTAGGGGTCCCAGAAGGGGAAAACTTCAATACTGTGCATGCCAATTTTATCCCTAATGCTTAGCACAGTCCTAGCACAAATAGGGGTTCAGTACCAATTGTTTTGAATTGAAGCCAGATAATCTGAATATGTGTAAATAGTGTCCTGATTGAGGATTGAGGGTACAAATTGCAGACATTTGGTGCGAGTCCTTCCTGGTGATCATGCATGAAATCTGGAAATATCCATGTGGGCTCTATTTGACCTACAATTGACCCTAGAAGAACATGGGTTTGAATTGCATGATTCACTTATATGTGGACTTTAATATATGTGTGTGTGTGTGTGTGTGTGTGTGTACACACACACACATACAGCTGGCCCTTCACATCCATAGATTCAACAACCACAGATAAAAAACACACACAGTATTTCCTAATTCTCAATCATGATTTTCCAATGGTGGACCAAGAATACAATTTTTGATTTGCAGTTGGTTGAATTCCTGGATGTAAAGTGCCGACTGTAGAATCAAGTTATATTTGAATTGTTGATTGCAAGGGGATGCACCCCCTCACCCGTGTTGTTCAAAGATCAACTGTAGTTTTTTACCTTGAAAGATGGATGAGGCCCTCCTATTACAATGGTGAGTCTTTAACCTTTGTTGGGTTTCTGAATCATTTTGGAGCTTAATGAAATGTATTCTCTTCCTAAAGGAATGCACATATATACATAAATACAAGGATATAGATGTTAGGGTGTAGGGGTTCGTGTGTCCTTTGAACTCCACCTCCAGGAATGAAGAATAATACAGAAGGAAAGCAATTCCTGTAAGTGGCTCAGTGTGGGCCAGGACTATTTACCTTTGCGTAAAGAATATGTGTGCCGCTCTGACCAGTTTGGCTCAGTGGATAGAGCCTCAGCCTGCGAACTCAAGGGTCCCAGGTTCGATTCTGATCAAGAGCATGTACCTTGGTTGCGGGCACATACCCAGGGGTGTGCAGGAGGCAGCTGATTGATGTTTCTAACTCTCTATCCCTCTCCCTTCCTCTCTGTAAAAAAGCAATAAAATATATTTAAAAAAAAACGTGTGCTGAGTAAAAACAGAACTTGGGAGATTTCTATGACACCTGTAACTTCATTTTCACAATAGTTCATTTTTCTACATTTCCATCTTCTTGTCTGTAGTGAGTAGCAGCATAATCTAAAAAACAGAAACAAAAGGGAGTGGGGAGATTTGCAGCTTTATATAGCAATGAGTACTAGCATTTATGTAATAATTTTAAAATTGAGTTTGACGTACATACTAGGGCAGTATAAAAACCTGCATGTTATGACTATGTACTTCCTTCTGTGTCTCAGCTGCTTCTTAGAGAAACAAGAGGTTCTTCATGCTGCCAGAGCCTGTTTATTTTAACACCCACCCTCGGGGGGCCCGCCTTCCTGTTCCCCACTGGATCTGAAAACTGTTGGATGGTGAATCCTGCAGATCTAAAGGGAGGAATTTCTGGCGAGTGGAAGGCTGAGTGATTCATTTCCTGACGTGAGAAAAATCTCATTCATAAATGTTCTCTCACTTGTAGCAACTTTAGCTTTAGTGGGTTTTTATTACCAGATCATTCCAGACCCTGACAAGTCTTTGGCACAGTCTGCAGGGATGTGAGGACACTTGTCATTCCACAGTGGCCTGACCATATAGAGTGAGCCGGGGCTACTCCAAGGACTAAAGATAGTCAGTCATCCTGAAGCAGAGGTCAAGGTGATGCTGGACAAAATGGAGTGGTAGGTTTTTTTTTATTTTTGTGTTTTTTTTTCAAGGTACTGGGAACTAAAAAATAACTCGCACTATGGTTAAAAAAATGTGGCGGCCTAGCCTTTTGCTGTCAAATGAACCCCCATTTTCTCAAGGCTGAGAATTGAGTGTTTGGGGGCAAAGGCTTTAGATAGCCTTTGCAATTAGCAGTGACCCTGAAGTCCCAGAAGATGAGGGTACTTGCTCAAGGTCAGTGGCTGGATGGGAGCTGGCAGTTCTTCTGGGTGGCCAGAGCAGGGTTTCTATGGAGAGAAGTAGTGGGAATAGAGTCCAGGGTTGGTCAAAGGAAAGGGTGGGGTGGGATTGAAATGCCTCAGTGAGAACTTGTGCTTAAATTTTTGATCTATAAGATACTCCTCACAATCTCTTGTGTATGAGAGTGAGGGAATGAGTGTTGAGGAGGGGAGAGACAAGGCACATTTGGTGGGTGTGCTGAAAAAACAAATCACCTACTTCATGATTTCACCTTCAATAAATTTGCTATTCAAACAAATGGCAGTCCTCACCCTCATGCCTGGTGGAGCCCCCAACACAAGTGGTGGGCCAAGCCCCGAGGCAGGGTTGGATCAGATAAGGAGGACCTGCTGGGGAATAGAGAGGTGAAGTGAAGGTCAGGCATGAGGTGATAAAAAAGCACCTGGAACCAGAGAGGAAGTCAAAGGCCATAGCAACAGTATCGGTATGGGGCTGAGGAGCCTGTGGGATTTGGGCATCTCTCTCTGCAGAGTATAGCTCCCTAATGTCAGTCCATCTCCAGAGAAAGAACCAAGTGTGCTGGACCTCAATGAGAGATGCTGGGCCTCAGGCCACCTAACTCTGTGCAGGGCTATGGCAGCCCCATCTCCATGTAATGAGTTTCAGAGAGCTTTGGGTATTGACTCACCTCCTATGTCTTGACTCTCAATGCAGGAATGAAGTCGGTCCTGATCTAGTCAGTGGCCTCTAGGCTAGTGCTGGCCAGGGAGAGGACTTGCTTTTCATCCTGTTATAGAGTAACTAGTGTCTGGTCTTTACCTTGGGTGGCAAGCCTACCTACATGCTAAATGGAGTCCCCAATGTGTGCCAGAGGAGCCCATAGCTGTGCAAGCTGAGGGTGTGTCTGCCTTCCTTTCTCCCACATGGAGGATGGAAATCTGATAGTCAGACTATGTGTGGAACTGAGACCTGTGCTGGGCTTGAGGCTGGGCCCAAGGCTCCCTCACTGAGATCTCTGATGTTCTACAAGGTGAAGGTTTCCTTTGTTTCTCAGGAGAACAGAGGAGAGAGCAGAAAAGGGGTAGGAACAGGTCCTGAGAGCACACTATGCTGGGGAAACACCTTTTATGTTTGTCTATGGGTCGCGTGGGAAGACCGCTAAGGGAATAAGCAGAGTCAGAATGTCTGAGACCTTGTCTTGGCTCTGTCCCTGACTGACCTTGGGCAGATTATTGGCTCTTCCTTGAACCTGTGTCTTCCTCTCGAAAATGGGGATAGGAAGCTTTCCCCTCATGCATTTGTTTTTAGTATTGAATGAGATGATACAGAAGAGAAACAGGTTAGTGTCTGACATAGAGGAAGCCCTCAGAAATGATAGCTGCAACCACGATGGTGACAATGACCTTGTTCCAATACTGGTAACCCACTGCTGCCTCTTTTCACATTTAGCAAAGAGTAATTTCTCATATTAACCTGGGAGGTGACACTGAATAAGGATATTTTAGTTAAGTAATAAAGAGAGAGAATTTTGGCAGGTTGCCTGGAGGAGTGAGGGTGTACCACTCCTGAAAAATGACTTCTTAGCTGGTGAAACCAATGTTCTTCTTGGATGACTCAGTGGAGGAAGTGAGCTAAACACTTGATGATGAGGGAGAATTTCCTCCCCAGCTGTGACTGGTGAAACCATAGATCCAATGCCAGTGGCGAAGGTGGTAAGGGGTGAGGTGGAGGGAGAAAGGAGGTGGTGGTGGGAGAGATCACTATTGGCCAGAAGCCAAACCAGAACCTCTACTCAAACTGGAGACAGCTCAGATCATGAATCAGCATTTAAAATCCCTTGTAAATACCATGTGTGCGGCCCCATGAAAAAGTCTATCCTTCAGATGTGACATTTTAATACGATTAAAACTAGCCTTGACAAAGTCAAGCCAGATGGGGGTGGGGGTGGCGGGCTGTGAACTCCTGCAGACTCTTTGTGAGGTACAGAAATGTATAGGCATTCTCTCAACCAGTAATTGCAGATTTCGTGTAGTTTGAATGAGAAAACATTTTAGTTTGGCAAACACATCAGTGCTGTGTGTCCCCAAAGCCCCGTAGTACTTGCCTGCTTGGCTTTTGACCTCTGCGAAGTGGCACAGCAATCTGCTGTAATCACAGGAGATTCCAAATTGCCAAAGGCTTAGTACCAGAAACATCTTAGCACAGGGCTTAAGAAAACCTCACACACGAATTATGTGCTGAAAAAGGTCATTGGGTAGAATTTCCTTAAGGAGGATTGCAGGGTCTTAGAGAGGCCAGCAGCCAGAGGCCATTTTGACATGCTGCGGGGAACCCAGATTTTTCTGCACAATTTCCATGGAAAAGTGGGGAAGAATTCTGTAGCCAGGAAGTCTATGTGATTTTGGATTGCTTCCCTTCCTGACAGGGGGGCTTTGGTCAAGGGGATTCTAAGAGAGTGATGTAGATGGAAAAAGTGGGCAGATTTTGAAGATTTAAAAATAACCATCACATTCTTGGGGTTCATGTGACTGGAACTCTACTGTGCGGTTTCTTTGAAGTGCTGGGTCCTTGGCCTGAATTCTTAAATCCACCTCACTGTGGCCTTTGGGAACAGAGCATTCAACTTCTGCCCTGGACATTTATGCTAAGGCGAAAGAGAACAGAAGAGAATTCCATTCCTCAGTATTCACGCTGAATTTGCATTAGACAGAGGGAGCTCTCATGTGAGAGGGTGTGTGCATGTCTTTGAGTTTGTGGTGTTGTCCTGGGTGCAGCCATAGTGCCATACTCACAAGGTCACTCAGGCCAGGAGAGGCAGAAGATGAGGATTCTCGGGGGGCTGCAGGTGCCTGAGGCAGGCAGCAAATCTGCATGTGCCTATTTCTAAGGCAAGGTTGAGGTGATATGCCACATGGCTGGGTCTTACTGGCAGGGAAATAGGCCTAGAAGGTTTGAGATGAATAGATTCTGTCAGTCAAGACTCTTTCTGAGCCAGTTCGCCATTGAAGGTGTCTTCAAGAATAACATCAGGACTTCCTACTAACTGGGCATTAAGACACATTTTAGGGTATCAATTCCTAATAGGTTAGAACTTCTTAGATCTAGGTCTGAGACCCTGAGAACCTAGGAACTGCTATCCAAATGTTAGCATAGCATTCTGCCTCCAGAGCTGCCCCTCTCCACACTGACAGTGATCAGCTATTAGGGATTTCTCTCATCATTTTCTGGTTACTTTATTCCTGATAATGTCTCCACTTTTCTAGGATAGAAAAGGAAGGCCTATTGTCTGGTCCTGTGGAGGGTTTTACATTTGCTGGTGCAACCTGCAGAGTATAGAACTTACTGTTTAGGTCATAAATATAATTTCCCAAATACGTTTAGTTCTTCCCTCTTCTTTGTGCATGTGTCAGCTGCATATCCTAGCCCCCTTGTATTTGTGAAGGTCCGTTTAAGTAGCTCTGGCCAAGGAGTTGTGAGCAAAGTGGCATGCGTTACCTCTGAGCTGGAATATCTCTTTGCCAATGTGAGGCCCTCCAGAGCTCTCCCATTCCTCTGGGGAATGCTCATGATAGTGACTTGACCATGACAAACAGACCCTTTATGCTGACCCAGGATAAGCAATCTATATTGCTTTTAAGTCACTAAGATTTTGGAATCACTTGTTTTGGCAGCATAACCTGCCCTGTCCTGACTAATTTAGGCAGTTACCTTTTATGAGAATTGGGTCTGCTTTACCTGTGGTGGAGTAAACTACTATGATTATAGAGGTTTCAGAAAGGCTACGCTACCTTAAAATATCCCTATCTCCTTATAACCTCTACCCCACCCCAAAACTTGCCACACCTACCTAAAACCATGTGACTTAGGGAAAACCACTTTTGTCTTTCTGAGCCTTTGCTTTCTGACTTTAAAATAAGAGGCTGGATGAGATGACCTCCAGGGCTCTCTGCCACATGTCTCCATGGTACACTCGTCTCCTAGACACCTCTCTGGTAAGGCTAACAGTCTGTGATGGCAGAGCTCATAGATCTTTCTCTAAGGCCTCAAATGCTCTGCCCTTTGCCCTATCTCCAAGGTCTCTGCAAGTTTTATATCATTTAACTTCATCATTCAGTTGTAAGGAGTTCATCTGTCATCTCCCCAGATGGGACTCCTTTGAAACCCCAATGGAACACAAGTCACTCACTCTCATGTCATCCAATTTCATTTTTACTAAAGCCAGACCGGTGCTTGCAGTGGTCACATCTAATTATTATTTTATTGTTTATTGTCTGTTTCCCTTTCTAGAAAATACACTGCACTGGGGCATGAACCTTGCCTTTTCATTCAATGCTATAAACCCCGCACTTAAACCTGAGCCTGGCACACATAGCTTCTAAGTTAATCCTGGTTGAATTATTGCCTCCTTTGCTGGGGCTCTGGAAACAAAATGGAACATCAGCCCCAGCCATTTGTGAGCAGCCCTGGGTGTCACAGTAAGCGAGCTGCCACCATGGCCTGCCCTTCTGGGCAGAGTATGCATACAAGAGCCAAGAGCTGGTTTGTGGGGAACCCAATGAAAACAGAAGCACTTCCCCTGGTGGTTCCTACAGCTGGGGAATGAAACCCATAGAGGAATTCCTGTCAAGGTAGGGTTTGGGGACTTGCCAGCAGCAAATGCCGTCTGCCTGCTTGTGAGGAGCAGGGCCACAAATGGGGACAGGGAGAGTGGCCAGGGATCCTGGGAGCACTGGAGGCTTTTGTAGCTCTCTGTCTCTGGCTGCAGACAAGTCTGGACTTAATGCTGCTTTATTTATTTGCTCAGAATGATCATCACACTTTGGAGGAAGGGCTTTTAAAGCTGTGTCTTCATTCCCAAAACTTCCACTGTATACATTTGGCAGTGAATTTCCAAGGGAGTACATAAACATTGCTCTCATAAAATCTTGGTCTTCTTTTTGTAATCCACTATCTCGTAAAGTGAAATAAAACGCTGACAACAGAAGCACATTTTGTTCTGTGTGGGAGGACAGACTAACCCTTTAAGTAAGATCCAAATTTTCATGCAGTGAGTTAGAAAGGGTCAATGTGGAAGCAGACAATTTGGAATGCCTTCTCTCACTAACAGGTGATATGAAATAGAAAAGCCAGAATATTGAAGAACTTATTTTTACAGTGCCTGACTTTATTAATTTTTAAATATATTTTCATTGATTTCAGAGAGGAAGGGAGAGGGAGAGAGAGAAAGAGATAGACACATCATTTGGAGAGAATGATTGATTGGCTGCCTTTTGCATGCCTCCTACTGGGGAATTGAGCTCACAACCTGGGCAGGTGCCCTTGATAGGAATCCAATCCGGGACCCTTCAATCTGCAGGCCGACGCTCTATCCACTGAGCCAAACCGCTATGGTGGTGCCTGCCTTGTTTAGAAAAATTCATTGCCAAAGATCTGGTCGGTTGAGTATCAATAATGTTGTCCTAAAACCTACATGGATGTTGGGTCAAAGCTGCCTGAGCAACTTGTAGGACAATTAAATTGATCTGGTGTTTTGATATTGTCTTTATGTCTATGGAGAGGCAATACAGTCACATTTTTAATTAAGAAAGTAGGATTGATTTACTTAAAAAATTAGCTTTAGGCATTACGCATTTTTTATTTTCTTCTTCAAGAACATGGAGAGAATGGCCAGGTCACTGGCACCCACTTTTATACCCAAGCCTCCTCAAGCTGCAGGAGAGGACTTCCAATCACCCAGGGCACTTGGCTCGCATATGATATGACTGGCGAACAAGCTGGGGCTGCTCTCTACTCCTTGCAGAGAATTGGGATCTGAGAACTCTCAGCCTAGGGCCAGTCTATTCAGGGTTCACTGTTGGCAGAGTGGCAAACTGCTCTTTTGTGGGAAGTAGGGGAAGTCACAATTGGTGGTCTGTTCCTTGATGGACACAAGGAAGAGGCAAGATTGTCCCTTTTCACCAGCCCGGGGCAAGAATTTGGGCTTTGCTTCTTGTCTCCAGGTATCCCACTAACGGGCCCTGGCCTCTAAGTCAGCCAGCCAACCCTGTGACTCAGCTCCTTCCTTTGTCATAGGGGTGCTCAGATTAATTCAGGGTCTGTGAGGCATGTCTAAAAAGGCCTTTGAAAATGCTGGCTCATGTAGAATGGCTGGCTGTAGTCTGTGTTTTGGGAACTGGCACAAAGGTTGGGGAATTTCCCCTTCTTGGGTGGCTTTCTGTGTAGAATGCAGGGCTGGCACAGCATAGAGTTCCCTGATCTTGTCCCCTTTCTTTTGGGACCTGGTCCCCATGGTTAGGATCCCCCCTCCCCATCCCCCACCTCTGGCAGCCATAGCGTATAAGCCCTATCATGTCCCAAGTCTCTTCTACCTCCTTCTATTTCTCACACAAAGTCACTTTTGCATGTAACACAGATTTGAACAGATGGTTTACATCAAAGGAAATGCAGAAAGTAAAACATGTAGAATAAATACATGGCCTTGAAATAATTGAGGAAATGAGAATGAAAACAACTTGATTCGGCAGAATTAGCTTAACTGGTCAAACATAGTGGGCTAAGGGGACTCTGTAAGTGGTCTCTCCATCGTTCTAGTCTTCCTGCGCAGTGATCTGGTATGGCACAACAGTCACACACCGTGAGGAATATATCCCCAAAGAAAGAGGGTGATTTATTAGCAATGTCCATAGCAGTGAAGTGTGCCCATTACTGTACACCAAAGAGAACAATCACTCAAGTGATGAATAATAAAGCAGCATTTATGTAAACTCAGATTCTGCATTGCTATGGACTGTTATGTATTGGTGAGTCTCAGATTAGGGGGCAGAAGTGAGAGGGGTACTTGACCTTGACTCTACAAGATATTGTCACTGGTAGAAGGTTGTCACTTTTGTTAAGTATCTTTGAACAAAAAGTAGGGTAAAAATTACTATTATATATAATTTTCTAAATGTTGACATTTAAGTTCATGCAAAGACATGATATATGTGACATGATGTTTATGTTAAAATACTTTGTAAGCAATGATTGTATTTGTGTGAAAAGGCATTTATTGGTCCATATGACTCTCCAAAATGCACTTGGAGTGATGGACAATAATATGGATTTGCTTCCATATTTATTTATTATGAAACATGAGGTTTTATAATAAAATGATGATAACAAGGCAAACAAAACAAGTCCCAACCACTTTGCAGTGTGTCTCTTCCAGGCAAAGAGAGGGAATTTGGTTCTTTTTTCCTAGCACCTGGCACAATGCCTCAGTGCACATCGGCTGAAACTTGCAAGTGACATGCAATTGTGTTAGAACCAGGCTTGCTGTCCATGGATCTGGGCAAGTATATTGACTGGCTAATATATAACTGTTCCCTTTCGTGTTTTCCCCACTTAATTTCTTAAAAAAGGAATTCATTCCAGAAATTAAGATAATCTGTCAGTGTGGGAAGAAGGGACTGGATGATTTGGGGGAGAAAAACCTTTGTTTGCCATTCAAGTGGTAGAGTAAAGATAGCTGAATAAGCCTCCTAGTAGGCATGGTCCTGGCTAAATGGTAATGGGGGAGAATGCTACCTCTCTGCCGTGATCCACCTTGTGATGTCCTAGTGTGACCCACAGAGGCAGAGTGAGCTATACAAGGAGTCTGACTGAAGGGACATCTGGATGGCCATGCTTTTCTCATCGCCTCAGATAATAAGCTGAGACTTTCCCTGAAAACAAAATCCAGCCCTTGTAAGGCAGGAAATAGAGTGGCTCTTCAGACAGACGGGAAGAGGGAGATGCTTCCTCTTCTACTCTCAAAGGCAACACTAAAGTCATGGGCTGGAGGGGAGTGAGTTTCTGAACACAGTGTGGTTAAGGATAGAGGCTCCTTCTGTCCTAGCTTCTCTGGCACTGGGGTGGAGCTGTGAGATTTTCATGGAGATGTGTGTGTATGTGTGTGTGTGTACATGTATGTGCACGTGCGTGCATGTGTGTTGCAAGTCCACTGTAAATTACTGTAGTAGCATTTGAACCCAACTACAATGATATAAATAGGGCTGCATGTAACATGTATGGAGGGAGAGTTCCTCCATTGACTGGGAACCTGAGATGTCTCAGTTTAATCAGCTGAAGTGTAGTCTTAGCTCAAACTTACTAGAAAATAGCCCAAGGGAGAAGCTTAGGTGCTTCCCTGTGCTTTATAGGGGGGTATCCTTCCAGGGAAGCAAGAGGCAGCAGAAAGAAGGATGTGAAGCAGGGAGGGAGGGAGGGAGAGAAAGTGTAAGGGGATGTGTTGCAGAGCAGACCACAGCTTTATTCACAGCTGACTTCTCAGCTAATTGGGGGATATCTTCACAGAAGCCTTATGAAGAGGTGTCTCAGAATTGCCCCCCTCCCAACCCCCACACTCTGGGATGTGTAACTGGCCACTCTGGGAAATGGTTGGGAAGCCAGGGCCTCTGTGGGTCCAGCCAGCCAGTACATAGGTTTCTCCTTGTCATCTGTGGCATGGTGTCCTGTTGTTGTGGTGATGGCAATAGCACCAACAGCAGATGTTCGTACTATGGGGACATCTTGAGCTATTGCAAGTGCTTCCATGCTTAGGAAACAAGGAATGAGGTACCTGTTTAAGGCTTAAAGGCTGGAGCAGCACAAACTTAGTCCAGTGCAGGTGGACCTCAAGGCCTTCATTCTGCATCAAGCTGAAGTGCTCACTAGGACTGTTTCTTGCTGAGTCAGCATTATTGGAGCATTATTATTCAGCTAAGAGAAGATGAATAGTCACTCGTTCTTGACAAAGGAACTTGAGGTCATTTAATTAGAAAATTTAATAATAAGCAACCTATGTTTTATATCCCATCTTAGTGAAAGTGGAGCTATCTAAAAGCTGTAAGTGTTCGCAAAACTTGATCAAGTTTCTAGTTATGAATGGATTCCTTTTCAGAGTAAAAAGAGAGAACAAAGAGGTGGAAGAATAAAAAAAGGAGACTTATTATTTGAATGTTTCTTGGTAGTGATTTTGTTTAAGTCAGTGCCAATGTGATGGCACAAATAATGGTACAAATTGGGGGGGGGTGGGGTTCAGCACATGTATAGAGTATATTCTAAGTTTCCAGTTTTGCACAGCACTGGGGTTAAGAGCACTGGGATCCATACCCTTCCCATCTGTAATGCCTTGCCTCATATGTGCCATGCTATTCCGAGGAGTAAGTAATAGTTTGTTGTGGAAAACCTAAATGCTGAAATATATTATGTGAATGCTATTTGTATTCTCTCATTCAATGACCAATGAATATTTACTAAGTACTAAATTGAGTTTTAAATCCTCTTTGATTGAGGCCCAAACCATGGGTTTTTATCTTGATGTTATGTATTTTTAAACTTTGAGGTTAAAGTCAATCAATGAACTTTCCATTTAGAATGTCTGGCATTTTTCCCATGAGCACCATCAATTAAATATAAGATAGTAAGATTAAATTCTCATATGTCAAATATTTCCCATCTTGAAGATTTGGTTTGCCTTCTGGGTTTATGATGAACATCTCATTTGTAATCCATTTAACTGGCCTAATCATCTTTGTGAATGTATAGCCATGGTTTTTTGAGAAGGTAATTAGGATACAAAATGAATAATTGGTTTGATATGTGAATTGATTAGGACATAATCAATGAAGGCTAAGAAAATTTATGTTTTTGTGTGGGTAAAAGGAGTTTCATATTATTTGGAGATGGAATAGTAGATCTCTGGGCCTTTTTTATTTTCCTGGTGGTTTTATTTATTTTTATTCTTGTGACTGGACAAGATTGGTATTTATTTTCTGCAGTATTCTGTGGCATTAACTCATTGGACACCATAAGCATCTATAGATGTAAGTGGAAGACCTTCCCCACATGCCATGCGTGTCTATAAAAAAATGTTTTCCCTAAGTGACAGCCCTGACCAACTTTAAAATCATTTTTCATGAGAATTTTCAGCTGAAAATATTCAAGAACACCTAATTGTGAGTAATATGTTTATTTTTATAATATTCATTGAAAATTCATTTTTTAAATTAAATTCAAAATACCATGGTATGTGAGGATGGTTTCCATTTTGGACATGCGAAGTTAACTGGTTAATCACATCCTGCTTCATTTTAGGGCTATTCATTTCACATTACTCATTTTTCACCTATGTTTTAAGGTCCTGCAAGGACCTTATCTTAATTTCTATTTTATCCCTCATAGGGCTTTTTTATTATTATTATTTTTTTATTGATTTTTTACAGAGAGGAAGGGAGAGGGATAGAGAGTTAGAAACATTGATAAGAAAGAAACATCGATTAGCTGCCTTCTGCACACTCCCCACTGGGGATGTGCCTGCAACCAAGGTACATGCCCTTGACAGGAATGGAACCTGAGACCCTTCAGTCCGCAGGCCGATGCTCTATCCACTGAGCCAAACTAGTTAGGGCCCTCATAGGATTTTTAATTTCATAATTCATGCATCTTGATTATATAAGAACTGAAAATTCTTGTGAAAAATCCAGAATTAGCTAAGGGTGTGTTTCAATCACTTCAGAACGCTACAACTTTTCAGAAGTATTCTGACACCAGGCCTTGATTCACACCTTAATAAAGATTCTTATAAATCATGTGTGAGGAACTATCTGAAAGTAGCCATCACTCTGACTTCTCAGTGACACTGAAGGTGCATTCCAAGGGTGCCTGATGACAGAGCCTATCAATTATGTCTACTGATGTCCTTGACCTTTGAGGAAACTGTAACCATCTGCATACCTGCTTCCTCTGAACAGATTCCTTTAATTGCTTGGCAAACACTGATTCATGGGATACCCTGAAAACCAGGCTGGGCCCAGGAAACTGACAGACAGGATTCAGACGGGATTTTGCATAGAAAAGCAGGGTGTCTAAATTCCTGTGGAGCCAAGTTTCCGATGGAGAAGGATGACTATTCATTTAGTCCTGCATAGTCACACCAGAGCTTATATGGGAGGATCATGGTAGAGATCCTAGTAGTTGTGAACACCTGCAACCTTCCAAAGTCATGTCAAGAGACAAGGCTTAGCAGACAGTGCTCTGAAACTCACACTGAAGGCTTTTTGAGTAGTTTGTACATATTCTGGTCAGTCATCTTTGTTTAGGTCTATTTTTCTTTGCTTTGAGCCACAAGGTCCCATATACTCAGCTGAGCTTTGAAGGTTAGACTGGACACTGATAATCACCTCTCAGCCCAGTGGCTCTTGCATGTAGAAGGGACAGGGAGCTGTGTTTCCCCAACATACCCAGCCTTTAGGGCATGGTGGTGTAGGGATATTATGTGACCATGTGGAACTTCTTTTCTTCTTTGAATTTTGAACCCCCCAAACCTTTCTGAAGGGTATTCCAATGAGTCTATGCTGCCTGATACCACTTCCCTGTATCTTCTCCAGGGTTTTGAGAAAAGTGTCCCTGGGGAAACTATGTACTCCTAACATCCGAATGGAGGAGAGGAAAATGCACCCTTCAGCCATGTCACGGGGTGTCATGAGCACTCAGAACAGCAGCCTTTTTAGGGGGCTTACTTAGCATTTCCTTTTGAAGGACCTGTCCATGCAGGTAGGCTCCTAAATGTGTGTGAGTTTCCCTCCTCCCCTCCCTGTCATGAATATGCATGAATCTGGCTCTAATTAGGTCACAGAACAGATGCTATTAATCATGTCATTACCAGGGGAGATGGTATATGGCACCGCATAAGCACAGGTACAAGGTTTTATCTACATGTGGACCTCCTTGCTTTCATTTACCACGAGTTTGTAAAGGAAGGCCTCGTATGAAGCTGAAATGCCTGCTATCTGTTTAAAACGGGGGCTCTCTCAAGAACAGATGCTATCTGGCCTGGGAGGACTTGACTTCTTGGGCCCATCATGATTAAATAACAGCAACTCAAAAATAGCCTTGTTACTCAGTGCCCCTTGCCATTCCTCATTATTGTCTGAATATCTTTCATTGCCCAAGGGTGCATTTTTCCTTGCTGTTATTGGTTTAGTTATGGCAATGCCATCCTATGGGAGAGAACTAATTAACCTGCTGTCAGGAAATCAACTCTGCCATATTGCCTGTGACATTAATGGCTCCGTGTGTTTTGGGCAAGTTTTTAAAGGCACTTTTCTGTGTTGTTATTATTGTGGATATCTTGAGAGAAAACCAGCTCCTAGCAAATGCAGATGAGTTAGATATGGGTATTGGACTGCTATTAATAGTTATTATA
>PVJC01007836.1:0-50090 GCA_004026665.1 Murina feae
TCCTCCTCCTCCTCCTCCTCCTCCTCCTCCTCCTCCTCCTCCTCCTCCTTTTTCTTCTTTACATTTGTAGTCTTCACCATTTACTGTATTTTGAAAACTGAGGTCTCTTTCCAATCCCATGTGAATTTGCATTATTGTTTTGGCAAGAATTTTTTTTTAGTTCTTTATTCTTTAAAGTATTACATATGTCTCCTTTCCCCCCTGGTTGATGTCTCCCCAGCCATTCACATGCCCCAGCACATGTCTTCACCCCACTACCCTGTGTCCATGCGTTATGCTTATATGCATGCATCTAGTTCTTTGGTTGATCTCTTATTTCCCCTACCCCCTTCACTCTGAGGTTGGACAGTTTGTTTGATGCTTCTGTGTCTCTGGATCTATTTTTGTTCATTAATTTATGTTGTTCATTATATTCCACAGATTAGATCATGTGATTTTATCTTTCTTCAACTGGTTTATTTCGCTTAGCATAATGCTCTCCAGGTCCATCCATGCTGTTGCATGGAAAGAGTTCCTTATTTTTTATTTTTTTTGCTGAAAAAAGCTTTATTGTTTCATTTGGTCCAATGCATGAGTGTGGGCTTCTGGGTGGTTAAAAGAATGGGTGGTAGTTTCAGGAAGAGGCTCAGGTAAAAGCCAGGGGAATGCGGAGGGGCCTCTCACAGACCTCAGGGCTCCACAGGTTCCTACTTATGCCTGAGGGCGAGCCTGTAGAAGAGACACTCACCTAGCGCAGCCTGGGGCCGGCAGCCTGTGGAGGTGAGTCAGGTGTCGCCCATCTTCCTGATGAGTTTCACCCCTGCACCCAGGAAGTGGTTCTGCAGGAAGTCACAGAGCTGAGGGTGTGCGGGTAGAACCAGGGCCTGCAGCTCAAGGATGGCCTGGTTCAGGCTCCTCTCCAAGGCCAGGGTGGCTTCCATGGCATCCTAAGTTTTGCCCACTCATCTTGGGGAGGCTTCAGCGCGACCTGGAGAGAATGCGGCCACCACGCTGGTTTTGCAACTTTAAGAGATGCTCAGTGCCCTCAAGAGCCACATCATCCCGCTTGAAATAGAAGCCCCGAGAGAGGTAGGTGTGGGAGGTCTCAGGTGCAGGTTGACCAGGCAGTTGACCGCAGCCTCCACCTGGGTGGAATAATTCTGACGAATTTGGGAGCTCATGGTTGTTGGGCAATAAGGAGTTAAGGTAGAAAAAAACCGGTGTGTTGACTGGTCCCAGAGATGGTTGTGAAGGTGGTGACTGGGTAAGATGCAGGAGGGTGGCCAGAGGCTGTTCCATCCAAACATTGTTGAAGCAAGAGACAGATCCAGGACCGCCGAGAGCACTGCATTCCCACCAGCAGTGCACCAGTGTTCCTTTTTCTCCGCATCCTCCCCAGCACTTGTCATTTGTCAATTTGTTGATGATAGCCATTCTGACAGGTGTGAGATGGGACAAGTCTCAGGACACATCAGCCTATTCGGCCGCCATTTTGAATCAATTTCTAGCAAGAATTTTTGTGTACAATTGAAACTATTTACCTCCTTCATACCAAATTTAATTATGTCTTAATGCAGAGCCACTTTTAATGAAAGATGATAAGAAATACAGCTACTTGGTCTTTTTCAGTTTCTAAATTTTACTTCATGGCATAGGATTCCTGACCCTTGTGAAGTTAAACATAAAAGAAAACAGCATCCTGCAGTCATACGGTAGAGTAGAAAACATTTGAAACCCCAATTCCCCTTTATTCCTTCTTGCTAAAAATAGATTCCTTTCTTAAAATTCCTTTCATACTTTTTCTCTTTTTAAAAGAAGTTTTATTTATTGCACATGACAATTTCTTCTAGGTACACCTCCCTTTAGAATTTCCCACTACCCATCAAAAGCATTTAGGTCTATTTATTTGTTATTCTTTTAACAAATGAATAACATTATTCTTTTAAAGTTATTACTAATAAAGTTTAATTTGAACATAGGCAAAATGAAACACCTAGAATCTCTCACCTTTAATACAATAGCTTCAGATTTGTATAGTTTCTAATAGTAACACATTTCATTTAATCTAAGATGTATCATTATTTCACATACCACTAAAAAAGAAAAAGTACTTCCAGTTAAACACAATACAGTATTGATTGTAAAATGCATCTTGATTCCACAGCTGTTCACATACTAAAAATATGCCTTTTAGAATGAGAAAATTTGGTATTTGTTTGCACAAATGCATACTTCTATAGATACAATCATAGGATAGAAGCCCTTTATTTTTTCCCCCACTCAAACTGTAAACCATAAACATTTTCTACATTTACTTGATAATTACCATTTTAATAACGCCATAGTTTTCTATCAAGTTGATGTACTGTAATTTACTAAATCATTTTGCTACTGTTTTGCATTTAGGGTGTTTCCAGGTTTTTCACAAATATATTACGCATATAGGTTTTTTATGCTATTAAATAACTTATTTTTCTTAGTTCCTTGACTGTCTGGATCAAAAGATTCCTGAACATTTGTATGGTTCTTGCCAGTTTCCCATTGCATTTTAAGAATGTTGTAACAATTTCCATTGCCACCAGCTGGAAATGAGCATCCCTGTTCCACAGGAGCTGCTTAAAATGTTGAGAGCTATTTCCCAACATTATTCTTATTCTGGAATGCTTCATAAATGTTGCTTTAATTTGTACTTATTTGAACTAAAGGGTAAACATTTTTCCTCATGCTTATTTATTAGAATCTTCCTTATTAAGGCTTATTTACCAACCACCTATAGTTTTGGTTTATATTACTTCCATTTGGAATTGGGACAGTTTTAAAAATAGTTGTGCCATTGATGTAATAGGGGAAAAAATTTGGTCTTTATTTTCCATAATGTGAAGACTGGGATGATGGTGGAGTGGGCTGATGTGGAAAGAGAGGTGCTGTGCCCCCTGCTTTGGCAGAAAGGCTGGGAATTTTCTGAACTTGAATTTCCTTCCAGCATCTACAGAGGCCCAGTGGTCTTTGCTTTCTTTTGTATTTGAAGGCCATAGGCGATGCCTGAAGAGAGAGCCACTATAGAATAAAGACTTTGGTATTGGGTCTACTGAGTTTTAATTCTAATTGCAACAGTTAGTAGCTATATGGCATTGGGCAAATTACTTGAAATCTCATTTCAAGTGAGTGGGATATTAATCCTCAGCTAGCAGAGTACTAAGAACATTAAATAAGTTAATGTGTGAACAGCAGCTAATGAGGGGCATAGTTTTAAAGTAGACTACTTAATTCTCCTGTGGATACCATAAAGCTAGAGTAGATCATACACAACATGAGAGAACCACATTTAAGGAATACCATTTGCATAGTAGTCATTATGAATAGATATAGTTTTTGAAATATAACAGTCATTGTAGGTTTTATGTATTATTTTCTTGTTTTAACTAAGTCAATATATTGTGATGACATTTCATCAGAAAGTTTCTTGAGAAAAGGATACTTGTTCTAATTTGAAGAGCAAAACAAAGTTACTGGTTAGATTTAAAAAATTATTAGTTTTATGAATGGCTGGTTTATCGTTGCCTATGTCTTTTTCTTGTTACAAAATAATCCACATGTTTAGTAGGCAAAATAATCCTTTTTTGAACCCTCAAAGATGCCCATGACCCCAGAACCAGAGAATGTGTTACCTTACATGGCAACGGGGAATTAAAGATGCACCTAGAATTAAGGTTGCTAATCAACTGACCTCAAAATAAGGAGAGTATCTGGATTATTTGATGTGCCAGTATAATTGCAAGTGTCCTTAAAAGAGGAAGAAGGAAGCAGAGCAAAAGCTCAGGGTGACAGAACATGAGAGGAACTCAACCCGCTGGCTGGCTCTGCAGATGGAGGAAGCGCACTATGAGCCGAGGACCATGGGCCTTTTCCAGAAGCTGGAAAGGGCAACAAAGTGAATCCTCCCACTTTCCTAGAGTCTCCAGAAAGAAAGAGCTCTCCTGACTCTTTGATTTTGACCAGTGAAACCCTCTTTGCATTGTAAACCACAAACAAGAAAAAAGGAGAAAATAAAAATTACTCAAATTATTTCCTAGCTCTGTCTTGTGAAGGGGCCCAGGGACAGTGGACTATCAATGTCAATAGCATCCCTGCCCCCAGATTTTGGTAAGAAAAGGGAACTTGACAGTGGAGATAACTGGCAGGCCCCGCTGTAACCAAATGGTCAAGGCTAACATTGTTAGTAATAAGTTATGCTGTTGTCATATATCTCCTGATCTTATCTAAAGAGAAAGGCACTTTACCTCTGTGCTGTTCTTAAAAATCTATAGCATCAGTCAAAGCATGAAAAAGAAAACATTGGAAAAATCCAAATTGAGGCACAGTTTACAAAATACCTGGCCAGTACGCAGAACTGTCAAGGTTCTGATAAACGAAGAAAGACTAAGAAACTGTCATAGACCTGAGAGACTAAGGAGGCATGATGTCTAAGGACAGAGTGAGATCCTGGAATAGAAAAAAAGAAACATTGAGGAAAAACTGGTGAACTCCAAAGTCTGGAGTTAATAGCAATATCAAGCTCTCAGTTTTAACAAAGGTACCGTAGTTATGTAAGAAGTTGACATTAGGGGAAACTGGGTGACATGGGTGCTATCTTTACCATCTTTCCAACTTTTCTGTAAATATAAGATTGTTCCCTGACTCAAAAGATACCTTTCATATAAATCACTCAAAAATTGCTGTTAGTATCTTATATTAATGAGGTTAAAATCTATGAGTTTTGGCAACCTACTTTTTTACCTGTCAGCATTTTGGGATGATATTCCATTGGTAGAGCCATAGGAGACATCTCTCTCTTTCTAGTCATTGTGGTTCCTTGGGATCCTTTGGCTACATAAAGGGAGATAGTGACACGTCAGCAGGATTTTGATTGTGCTGGACAAATGACATCCATTATATGATGGGAGAGGCAGTCTCTGCCTGGCCATGGCTTGGTCCAATCCTAACTCTCCTTATGAAAGAGAAAAGCTTTCACAGAGATTTCAGAAGCTTTAATGTTCATTGCACTTGAATATATTCTCTATTCTCTGCACAGAACTAACACTCAGAGAACAAGAAAGGCATGAGGAGAGATTCCTATTCTTTAACACAAGAGCATTGTCTTCCTTTATTATCCATGGTTGGTGATACCACCCATAGATTTGACGTGGTCCTTTGAAGGAGAAAAGGACCCTCCACTGACTATTTACTACTTGCCAGTCACTAGATGTTTTATGTACATCTTCTTATTTAAACCTCGAAGCAATCCTCAGAGATGGGAAATATCCTCATCCCCATTTCGTACATCTATAGAGAGGTTAAGTAATCTGCCTCAGGACACACAGTGAGTGGCAGAGCTAAGTTTCAAACCAGGCAGCATGGCACCAGCCAGAATATTTGATCATTGCACTATACTGTCTCCCTAATGAACAGTTAGCAAATATTGGGAGAAATCTGAGCTTATTTTATGGAAATTATTTGTGAAGCAATAGCAATAACAAAACCCTTCTGCAGTTGCCTTGTGTTACTGAGTCAGTCATACTGCTTGGAGGAGTGTCAGAGCAGACAGCAGGAAAATGCAAGAAAGAATTTTTGGCCCCTTGAAAGTGTCATTTATAACTCTAGTTAATATATACATATATGTATATATATTTTTAATATATTTTTATTGATTTTAGAGAGGAAGGGAGAGGGGGAGAGAGAGAGAGAAACATTAATTATGAGAGAATCATTGATTGGCTGCCTCCTGCATGTCCCCTACTGGGGATCGAGCCCATAACTCAGGCTTGTGCCCTTGACTGGAATCAAACCTGGGACCCTTCAGTCCACAGGCAGACACTCTATTCACTGAGCCAAACTGGCTAAGGCAAACTCTACTTAATATTAAACCTCCATTTATTGGACACTATTTTCAATATGTCATATTTTTCTATAACATTATTTTGATGACAACATAATGCATCATATCAGTGTAATAGATCCTAAAACGTTTTCAAGCATATAAAATGAAGCATGGCAATATCTTCAAAATGCTTTATGAACTGTAAACTGTCATGTAAATACTAAACATCTTATTATAACACTAGAGGCCCGGTGCATGGAATTCATGCACTGGGGGATGGCGGGGGTCCCTCAGCCTGGCCTGCACCCTCTCACAGTCCGGGAGCCCTGATTGATCACCTGCAGAGGGAGGCCCTGCCCACTTGCAACAGCCTGCTGGTCGGTGGTCTGGGCCTCCCTCTGTGGGGTGATTGTGGAGCCTCCCCCACATTGATCACTCTGCTGGCCAGTGGCCTGGGCCTCCCTCTCTGGGGCAATTGTGGTGCCATGGCATGGCTTCCTGACCAATTGCATTGCATCCACCTTGGCTGGCCTAGCATCAGTGCGTGTCATAGCATGGTCGTCCAGACGGTTGTTCTGCATATTTGCATATTTTGCTTTTATTATTATAGATTTTTAAAATTAAACATTTTATATAAATATTTATAAGTATCTATATGCGCAGTTGTACTAAAACTAAAGAAAACTTAGATGTAATTTTCTCTTACCTTAGTTTCTTTCTTGCACATTTCTTAACGGATAGAATTAAATTACAATCAAAAATAGAAATGCATTTGTTAGCACCTGGTACCATTGTTCTGAATAAAAGAAAGATATTTTCTCCGTGATGGCCAACCTTTCCTACACTGAACAATATACAAATGACTTTGCATGTAAAAAATGTGTGCCCTGTTTTTTTTATAATTAAAGATAAGATGAAACCTGTTTGTTGAATTTTCCTCCAATGACAATTTGAAACATTTTCATGTTAATTTTACTGAAAATAGGGTGAGAGTAATAGGTAATTATTTTCTGCTAACATTCTCTCCCTTTAGATTGAATGTGCATTTTAGGACTGAGCAGTCAGTTCTGATTTCAGCTTAGTTTTCAAGTAGAGTTGGTGCATTGAGATTCTCTTCCTATTATTATTTAATATGTGCTTTTTTTCTGGCAGTGGAAGTAAATTTGGGCCATCTTGTCAATCATTTCCTCATAATTTGGACACCAATATGAGAAATAGAAGGAAAGTTTTGAGCTATCTATTTCAAGCAGGCTAACTTATTTACATATATAAGAATCCTGATTTTGTGCCTTTCATTAGAACTGACCATGGTTTACATTACATAATTTAATGAAAATCCATATAATACTAATATCATGGACAGAAGTCATTTTATTTATTTATACAAATAAGTCCATTCATTCATTTTTAATGCCAGACTCCTATGTATATTGCATTGACTGGGTGATATTTATTAGGTAACTCAGAATATAATCTCAGCTGATGTCATCTTTTCTTAGCCTTCTTAAAAACTTGAGGTGTTGGATCACATGAAAAAATTCTGATTAGTGTAATTATTACTTCATAAGGAGAAGTTTTATTTTTATTTTTTACTCTGATGGTTTCATAATAATGCTTTTTAATAATTATTCACTCTTCAAACATTTATCATGTGCCTACTAAATAATCCTCCTGGTAGGTGGAAAAGAGGGGTCCTAAGATATATAAGAGAAGGTCTCTGAGTTTTAGGCACCAATAATTAAACAGCACGCAAAGTTATGTTTAGTTTTATTTGATAACTTTGGGATGACTAATGAGTGTCTTGGATTAGGGGCATCAACACGGTGATTTAGAGACTACAGCTATACCTGACAAAGTTGTAGGATCATCAACCTAGGGGATCACAGACTAGGACACCTGGTATACGAACATTGTAGCAGTGCTGGGGAAAATTAGGGTGCTGAGGCACTTAGATGAGGGACAAAAGAGGAACAGGAGCAGGCAAGTGTAAACATCCTGACATCTGACTGGATAATTCTGAAGGTGAATGAATGAATGATTTTAGAGACGTAGTCAAGTCTGGGAGATACTCTGGGCTGAAGTAAAAGTGATAGTTGTTTTGAGTAACTTGAATTTAGGGGTGGATAGGATATTAAGTAGGCAGGGAGGCACAGTTTCTGGAATCTCTTTTTTATAAAAAGAATCTAGCCAATGTTGCTCAGTGGCTGAGTGTTGACCTATGAACCAGAAAGTCGCAGTTCGATTCCCCATCAGGTCACTTGCCTGAGTTGCAGGCTCGATCCCCAGTGTGAGGTATGCAGGAGGCAGTCAATTAATGATTCTCTCTCGTCATTGATGTTTCTATCTCTCTCTCCCGCTCCCTTTCTCTCTAAAATCAATAAAAAATATATTTAAAAAATTTCCTCTTTACTAGATTACTTACATCAGTAGACAAACATGCTGAAATATTTCCCATTGTAAAAAAAAAAAGCCCACTTTCTCACTCTAGTGAACAATACTTGCTATCTTCACTTTTTAATCTCATAGTCTCTCTTTAATTCACTTCAGTAAGGCTTTCTTCCCCACTCCTCCCCACTCTTGGCAATCTTACCAGCGACTTCCATCTATTAAAATCCATTGGTTAGTCCTGAGTTCTCTACTTAAACTCCAGGAGACCATGACATCAGTAATTACTCCATTATTCTGGAAGCACGTTCTTCACCTTGGCTTCTGAGTTACACAGTATTGTGATTGGTCTTCTTCTCTGGACCCTCTCCACCAGGCTCTTTGCTGAATCTTGCTCTTTTCCAGACCTCTAAATGTTAGAGTCCCAGGGCTCAGTCCCCAGTCAGACCTCTTCTCTGTATTCTATATTGGGTTGCCTCACTAATCTTTTGGTTTTAAACGCCCCTTGTACACTAATGACACTGCAATTTATTTTTAGAGACGCCAATTCTTCCCATAGTTTGACATCTATGTCTATTTTTAGATTTTTAATATTCACCTCAAATGTAGCATGTCCCAAATGCATTCTTTTGACCTCTTCCAAACTGCCCCTCTCTCAATCGTCCCCATCGAATTAATGGCAACATCCTAAACTAGGGGTTCAAGCCTAAGAACTAGGAATTGTCCTTGATTCCTCCTTTCCACTAATGCCCCACACCTGACCTACCAGAAAGTCATGCTAGGAACACGTCCAAAATTTATACTGAATTCAGCCACTTTTCATCATTTCCACAACTGTCTGAGACATGCTTGTCCCTCAACCGGACCCTTGCTGTAGCTGGTCAAGTGGACTTCCTGCTGCTGCTCTCAGCTGGTATTCACACAGCAGCTAGAATGAGCCTTTAACAGTTTAACCAAGTCCCTTCCTTTCACTGCTCTAAACCATTTAAGGCTTCCCAACATAATTAGAATCAAATCTAAAACAAATTTCCATGACAACGCTAATCCTTCATGATCCTCCTTTCTTACTATCCTTTCCTCAGATCTTCCGATGTTTCGCAAACACAGGTTTGTTTTGGGCCTTCACACTCAATTTTTTCCCTTGAGACACTCCCCCCCCCCTCCCCACCCCCATGTCATTTCTTTCAGGTCTTTGCCAAAAGCTCATCTCTTCATAAAGGCCTTTTTCCTGACATCCATATCTAAATAGTAGCCCCTCCCATCTTTCTCTGCCACCCCCTACATGGCTCTTTCTCCTTAGTTTGATTCTCTTTTCTTTAGAGCACGTATTTGCTGCTGCAACTATAAGATATATTATCAATCATTTTCTGTTCTCACTCTTCATCCCCACCCCCACACCTGGCAAGCAAGTTCATGAGGGCAAGAGCGTTCCCTGTGTTGTTCATCTGCATCTGTAGCTTCCAGAGAAGTGATGCCTGGCACATACAGGGACTCCAATATTTGAGAAATTAAAACAAAGTAATTAGCAAAGGGAATATTAATACATTCAACTCTTACCATAGTTTGATTTTCGCTGCAAGTCCTTTTCCTATCTGCTTACCTTTAAAGAGGACTCCTTTCTGATGGTACCCGAAGCATCTCCTAAAGTCAGCCTCAACTACAAGACAGTCCAAGGCCAGCCTGACACCTAAGTCCATACGTGGGCATGTGGGGAAATCTGGATTGATTGAAAAAGATCTTGCACTATGTTCCTTTCAAGTGAATAGAAAGATAAACTGTAGCAAATAAAAACAGATTCTTTTCCTGTTATTCAGTTCTGTTCCTGAGTTGCCCGAGACCACACATGTTTTGCTGGCAGGACTAATAGAAAGAAAACAACAGTTAGGGAGATGTAGTTTTTAATCTTATTACTATTAGAAAAAAGCGTTGGGTGAATCACCTAATATCATAATCCTTGGAGTTCAAGTTTCCTTGGCTGGGTGATATCTATGGCTCTTTCCTGCTCATAGAGTTCTTCTGTGGAACAAGATCCACTCAGATGAACCTTCACCACAGTCATTAGATATTTTGTTTAGTTACTTTATGTGTAATGTAAACGTGGACAAAGTTAATCCCTGCGAACCATTTAGCTTCTTTCGAGGGGGAGCAATCTGTGTCACATTGAGCAACCCCATCCTGCTGGCTCTGAGTTAGATAAAGGCAGAGGTGGGCTGGGCCAGGGACTGATGGCCAATCACGAGCACCTCTTCCCATCTTATTCTTTAGTCATGTCATGCAGTATTGATAGACGGCAATTGGCCTTGGATACAGTGTTTATACCAAGACAATTTTACAAACTAGGGCTTTCCTCCCTTATCCCACTCCCTGTACAAGAGATAGTTACCAGTACACCACCTGATAAAGGTATTGAATGGGTGTTACCATTATTTGATAATTAAAATTAAAGAATGTCTTTGATTCTTGATGGCACATTGGTACATGGTTCCACTACATAGAATACCACATCTACAAACACCATAACCACCACCACCATCCTTTTACGAACTTGATTGATAAGTTACTTATTGAGGCACAATAATAACTTTATATAACTTATTTAATAGTGACAATAGCTCTTGAAGTTATTATTATTGCTACCATCTGTATAGACAAGGAAACAAAAATGGTGAGAGGATCATACACCTGGAAAGTGACAGAATCTGACCTACATTTATGGGTTTAAAAACTCTTTTCCCTCCACTGTGACAACTGTTTATCTCTTTCTTCACAAAGTACAATGATATTATAAATACGTACTAGAGGCCTGGTGCATGAAATTCGTGCACAGGGCGGGGGTGGGGGAGATTCCTTAGCCCGACCTGCACCTTCTCGCAATCCGGGACCACTGGCTCCTAACCACTCACCTGCCTGCCTGCCTGATAACCCCTAACCCCTCTGCCTGCCTGATTGCCCCTATCCACCTCTGCCTACCTGCCTTATTGCCCCCTAACTACTCTCCTGTCTGGCTGATCATCCTTAACTGCCTCTGCCTCGCCCCTGCCACTGTGGCTTTGTCTGGAAGTCCAGAATGATGTCCAGAAGGTCGTTTGGCTGTCTGGTACAATTAGCATATTACACTTTTATTAGTATAGATATTATACCAGGGACTTGTTCGTTCTCTAAGAAATTTAAAAAATGTCTTTGGGACTCCTTTATTCCCTCTCTCTTCCACTCTCCATAACAATCAATGAAAAACTATCCTCGAGTGAGATTGACGTTCTCATCGGAGGCAAAGTCATCAAGGCACAGAGATATGGAAAATGCACATACTTTTAGTCTCACAAAACCTTACCTGGCAAAATAGCTGAAGAGGAAACTGCTTCCTCTAAGACAGAGCACTTTGCCCTCAAAATAAATTACTTCTTAAAAAATAGCAGTGGCATAATCTTTGAATTAAAATTCCAAATCCACAGAGAAAAATGTTAGCAGCATGTGTTAGGTTTAAAGGAAAGTGTCCATTAGCCCACAGAACATGTTAAGGGAGCTAATTTCGGGACAGGATGAAAGTCCCAGATGTAATGACTATGTCTTTGATCCAATACCCATATGGCTTTCTCGACAGGATTATGTAAATGACCTTTAAACAGTATTTTGGAGCATGCAGACCTGGAGACATTTACTGATTTCCAAATCTGAGTATCTAATCAGATAGAAGGAAATTAAGCTTTTCTCCATTTATTTCAACTAAAAGGTCCTTTTATGATAGTTCCTTGCATAAGAGTCTTTACAGACAATAGTTGCAATGCTGCTAGGAATGCCCCCACAGGTTAAAAAAGGAGAAAAGAGAATAGTGGCAATGCTAGTCAGTTTATGCATATTGATCAACCCCTTCTCTCATCCCAAGGAGATCTAGTTGAAGTGGGTGGCAAGGGGGTTGGGAAATGAAGCAGGGGTTTCCATTAAGCAGTAGCATCTGAACCAACTATAACATGTGTCTAAGGGTTTGTAAGAAATTAAATATGCTAATGAGTCAGGCTATTGTTCTATGGGAAGTATTTCTCATCTGTCTGTACCGCTATGTATGAAGGAGGAGAGCTGTTTTCAGTATGACCTTGAGTTTGTAGACTGATGCTGCTGATCCAGACAGCACACTTTGAAGGAACACTGGTCCATGGTTTTCAACTCTCATTTCACTAGAGAGGACTTTTTTTTTTTTTTTAAAGAGCATTAGCTCTAGCTGGTTTGGCTCAGTGGATAGAGTGTTGGCCTGTGGACCGAAGGGTCCCGGGTTCGATACCGGTCAAAGGTATGTACTTTGTTGTAGGCTCCTCGCTGGCCCAGGCTCTGGTCGGGGCTGGGTCAGGAGGCAACCAATTGATGTGTTTCTCCCACATTGGTGTTTCTGTCATTCCCTCTCTCCTCCACTCTCCATAACAATCAATGAAAAACTATCCTCGAGTGAAGATTTAAAAACATAAAAAATAAAATAAAATAAAGAGCTTTAAGGCCTAGAACCTACTTCAGACCAAAATCTCTGGGGTGTAGCTGGACCACTAGGGCTTCTTATAATTCCCCCAGGGGTGTCTTCTGATACAGCCAAGGTTGACAACCGTAGAGCTAGACTCAATGCTTCACTTTAGAGATGAAAAAACTCTATTTGAGAGATATGGCTAGTGCAAGGTCATATTTAATTAGTTTAGTTCAATAAATGTTTATTCAGTCTCTCCTCTGAGTTGGAGCCTGGCTAGGAGCACAGGTACAGAGATGAGGGCGTTGTTCATGAGAAAGGAGGAGGTCTGTGCTTCCCCAGCGTGGCATTTCCTGACCTGCTTGCAGGCTTCATGGGGCTCTGTAGGATATTTTTATTGTTTAAAAATTCTGTAGGGGACTCCATGTTGACCCATGATAAATCTGCACAGACTAACCGCATGATCTAATTTATTTGCTATTCGTCGGAATTCTATTAAGTAGTCATGTGGTTGCTCTTTAGTTCTCAGCCCAACCAGGAGCTCCGATTCCAGGAGCAGTTATCATGTGGTCATTATAAACATTGACTTCCAGAATCAAACTGCCAGGTCAAGCATGGGCTCTTCTCCTGACTAGTTATTTGACTCTGGTCAAATACTTTTATTTCTCTGTGCCTCACTTTCCTCAAATGGAGTGATGAAAGCTTGTTAGGCAAAGGGCTGTTTTGAAAATATCTGTGAAATGCTTTCGTTGTTAGGAAAATAGCACACTCTACATGTAAGCTACTGTCACTGGTGTGTATTTGTTTCTTCCTTCTTTCTTCTATGAGCTTTGCTAGGCTCTGTACTGGTTCTAATGGCAGGGAATGTGTCAGCTTGCCAATCACAGTACACCTCTGACTTTCAAGGCTGGTAATTATCAAGGTGAACTAGAAAAATCCAAGCCAGGAACTGCACTGTTTTCTCTTTGTTGAAAGCGGTCAATTAACTGGAATAGCGGTGACTTTTGGATGCGAAGGTGGGACTGTGCGGTGACTGTGGAGAGGCAGTGGCTGAAGTAGTGGATTCAGTCACACTGAAAGTAGTGGGCTTTCCTTACTTCAAAGAAATCTTTGGTAATAATAGACAACTCTAACAGAATATAAATCAGCAGGAATAAAAACTGGCACAGTAAATTGTTACCTTGATCATTGTCCCCACACTACTGGGCAAATTTTTAAATACAATGAAACAGTACTCAGTTGTAGTAAAAAAGAAGGGAATCTTACCCTTTATGACTGCTTGGATATTATGCTATATGAAAGGAATTATGGGCATTATGCTATGTGAAAAAAACAGTCAGAAAAAGACAAATACCATATGATTTCACTTATGTGTGGAATCTAATGACCAAAATAAACAAACACAGTTATTCCATCCTCTCCTCAGAAAGACTTAAGATACAACCAAGTAGTTAATGTGGATATTGGATTCAACTTGACCTGGTTTTATGACCTCATTCGCTGACATTGACCAAGTCATTTAATTACCTCTGTTTCCTCATATTGTACTGTGACAGTACTGATGAACCTATCTCATAGAATTATTTTGAGAATTAAATGAGATTAGATATGTTAAATACCAGAAGCTACTCAAATGCTCAGTGACTGTTAGTGTTGATGACAATTAAGATGGGGATAATGATGGTCACTGGGGCAGGATGTGGTGTATGGCAATGGGGATGTTTCTCCTCTATCCTCTCTCCCACTACTGATCAGCACAGGAGTTTTGACCTGCTCCATTTCTGACCTGGGCCGGCTCACTCCTCCTTAGGCAACCTGGTGGTCCCCTGCTCCAGGGAGGTCACCATATTGATGATGAACTAAGTACAGACACCTGATTGGCATAGTGAACTACAGCCCAGAACTCCTGGGCGGGGGAGGGAGGGAGAGAGAGAGAGAGAGAGAGAGAGAGAGAGAGAGAGAGAGAGAGAAAAGAAAAAACAACAAATCCTCTCTCCCATTCCTGCAAAGGTAAGAATAAGACATAGAAATTAAGCCTCACTATCTTAATCAATTAATGTAAGTAAACCAAATTTTTATGAGGAAAATATAGTGTTTCTTTTCTTCCTCTAATAAGGATGGTTCACATAAATAATTGTAACTCCACAGTTGCTAATACTTACTAAGAGATTAGAAAAGGTATTTTTCCCTGCTTTCAGTTGGGGTGAGGTGCCTTAACCAAGGACACAGTACACAGGAAGAACGAAGGTCATGCTGCTTAAGAGACCTAGAAAACACCTTCCCCCCCATGATTTCTTTGATAAAAGGTGACTCCACACTAGTTTTCATGCAAGATTTATTCAATTGTCACAGAGAGTCATGCATATTCTAGCAGAAGATACTAATGATGATTCTAAAGATGCCATCTTTTGTAACCTTCAGGCAGTAATAGAATAGAAACCAATGCCTGACATGAAACTCCCCAAAAGATATGGAGACAGACTAATGTGTCACTAAAAATGAAGTTGCAATTCATTTTGGCATGCCTCTTAACACATGAAAGGGTACTCAATGTATTTGGCTGGAGGCAATCTTATGAAAATACAAAAAATAAAGAGGAACCAGCACATGAAGAATAATGGGAGGACAAAAATGCCTGGGCAGTCACCAACGTGCAAAATAGCCAGTCACATCAGCAAAGACTGCTTAGGCCAAAAGGCATGCGACCCAAAAGGCTGGCAGAGTATTAACAAGTAGGCAAGACTGGAAGGCATGTTTTCATGAAGGAAACGGGTTACTACTAAAATGGCCAATAGGTAATTGAGTGCTTATGATGGATCAGACCCTTTGATAATTATTTTATAACTATAACTCATGTCATTCGACATAACCTTATGAGTCATTTTCAAATAAAGTTACATGTCTCAGAAAGAAAAGTGCTGGAATTGGAGCCCGGGAGATCTGATACTACTGCTGGGTAAGTCATCATTCAAAGGTGAGGATCAGAGGTTTGGGGGAAGTCAGAGCCCTTGTGCTCAACTACTGTGCTACACTGCCTTTAGCTGATGCCATGTAAACAGGCCGAATTTGTGAGTCCCCCCCCCCGCCCCCGAGAGAAATGAATGTAGGGGAAGATTTTATAATATCTGAGAGACAGAAGCACGCAGGTCTGCTTTGAGTTCCCAACAGTGTTAGCACATGGCCCAGTTTATCCAAGACAGCTCTGGTTTATGCCTGCTGTCAATGTGTAATCAATAATAGTGCTCTAAAAAGTGCCCCAATTAGAAAGATGGAGTATATAGTCACCCTAAGTAGACAATCCGATGGTTAATCCTTGGGTAAGACTAAAAATCACTTGAAAATTGAAGTGCTGGGCTCATGATTTCTTCTAGTATATAGCACAGATGGATGGGTGAAGGAGGACTGTTCTGTAATAGGATTACTAAAGAACACACACCCAGAGAAATAACAACAACAACAACAACAACAACAACAACAGGAAAAGCAAATAGAAAATGAGCTTCATTTTGCCAAAGGCAAAGTTAGAATTAAAGACTGACTTCCTCAGAGAAAATTCGAGGTAAATCTCAATCATGTCTTAATATCTATCCAGGCACTAGAAACCAGCCCCAAATATCAGAATGAGGGATACGGGATGGAGTTAACTTCTTAGAGTTTTTTCATGCTTTTTGTAGGAAACCTGAGTCCATTTTGCTAAAGTCAGTGTGAACTCTCAGAGGGGGTTCACACGGGGGTGGGAGGGGTTGCTCATCAATAAACTAGTGTATAGAAGCTATTAAAAAGAACTGATTATTAAATTACTTTTTGTGTGGGGAGGTGGTTAGTCCTTCCTTATTTATGTCTATCCTCTATGTCTTTCCTGAAATAAGTGTTGGGCCTTGCTTTTTCACACTTAAAACACCAGCAAGTAATTATAGTAGTATGAACATATTGAATCCTCTTCCGTATCGGTGAGCCATGTTATAATGCATAAAGCTCAACCTCTCTTAGCCAATAAATAAATCTCACTATTCACTGAAAGTATGGAAAAGAATATACACAACGAGTTTAAAAATTGAGTTCCTATTGATAATATAGCAGAATGGGGCTTTTATGAGATATATTGCAATGGAAAAGCACCAATACTTAATATGTGATAGATACGATACGTTTGACATTACTTTACAATTACCAGGTAGGCAATTTCTTTGAAAGCTATAGAAACCTGGTCAAGTACCCCTATTTATTTTCTACTAAGTTTGATTATGCTTTCTTTCCCATCTAACTTTCCATTCGTAAAGTTGACACCGAGCTGAAAGGATTTTTGTGACCTTAATGTACAGCATGGTCTAGTTTCAAGAATACTTGAAATAATTCCTTCTATGTTGGCTCAACATTGTGAGCCAGAAGCCTCTGGGGAACTTTTTCTTCATCTGAGCTGTTTGTAAGCCTATTGCTTCTGTACCATTTCCAGTAGAATTTTATTCTCTCTCTCTCTCTCTCTCTCTCTCTCTCTCTCTCTCTCTCTCTCTCTCTCTCTCTCTCTCCCCTTTTGCAAGTAATCCTTGTGACAGCTTTGCAGGAAACCAGGTGCAGAGTTTGGCTGTACTATTCTCAAAAACCAAATGCCTCCCTGTAGTGCCTTGTTATTTCCATCATTAAAGGCATTTAGGTCCCCTTATGCACATGGGACTGTGGTAGGCCCTAGACAAGCAATTTAATGGAAACTAATCCTGCTCTTTGGGGACTTCCTATTCCTTTTGAACAGGAGAATCTGATGGCGATGACAAATACCCCCTACATCTCAGTGGGTGAACACAATAGAGGTTCATTTGTCATTCGCTTTAAAGTCCAGCAAGAGTCAGCAGTGGCTGTGGTCCATGCAACCACTTAGAGGCCCAGGCCCCATATATCTAGAGCCATCTCCAGCCCACAAGGCCTCAGAGGCCTCCCTCCACTACAACTTCAGCCATCAGGTGAGTGCAGAGAGAGCATGGAGGGAGCGCCTTTCTTCTATTCCTAGAACTGGGATATATTACATGTATTATTTCTATTTCACACCACGGTTTTTGAAGGAAAATATTCATTTTACAAAGAGGATACTGAGGATCTTTTCCTATGGCTGCCTCCACCCATGCGGAATATAAAACGAATACGTGAGGCAGTAGGTATGAAAGCATGTTTACATGAAAAAGCACTGACAACGCAGCTATGTCTTCTAATAGAGTTCTGTCACCAATCCATTTTATACATTTGTGTAGCCTTTTCTAGGCATGGTATAACAAGACATCTATTAAGTTTCAACAACCTATTTAATTGCTGGAAACTCAGCAGAAATTAACTGTAGTTCACATTGTGGAATTCTTCACCTTTCCATTTCTTGCATGTTCTTCTCTTGATGTTGCATAGTGGCTTCTTGGTTTTCTTAGTGCCTCTGGGAAACCGCCTTGAACTACATGGATGGTCCCTGGGAAAATGAAGAATCCTTACACAGTGTCACTGATGCAACACCTTTCTACTTCCTGGTGAAGGCTCCAGCGACATTTAGCTGGACTCAGGTCATTGGCTCATCAGCAATGAGCATGGCTCTGAGACGTTATCTTTGACTTCTCCTCACCAATCAGACCTTGATCAGTTATCAGTAGAACTGAATAGAGACCATAGTGATCTCCAAACATTCCTTCCCAGGCCTATGTAGTTAAAAGCAGCTCTAAACCCAGAACTTCTGTTAGTTTGTGCATGCTACAGAATCTTCTCTCTTGGATAGTCTCTCAGTCACCAGCATTTCCATGATTATTTTTATTCTTATTTCGCATGGTTCTTTTAATGCTCATATGAACATCACTGTTCTCTACCATAAGGAAATGATAGAGGCAACCTCTGCCAGTCAAGTGCTAAATAAAAATGAAATGATCTATTCTAATGAAATGCAGACTGTTATTTTCTTTTCTCTCCAAGTTGAGTATTCAGCTTGACACCAGCTAATGTAGTGTCTTGAGGATTTTATTGGCACAACTGTAAAAGGGAGCTAACCAACTTAGGGAAATTAAACAAGGCATAACTAAATTGACTGATTCAGGTGCCTTAATGAAACTGTCTAATACATGTAAGTTGGAATCGAGCTCTGAACAGTAGTGAGGCACATATATTCTATTTCTTTAGAGTTACTAGTATTTAACAAAAAGACAACTTACAGCGAAGGAAAAGGTAATGGCTGCCCCTATTTAGTGACCATTATTCTCAATTCCCCACCATGTAAGCTCATGCTTTTACATATTAAAAATATGGCATAATCATCAATAATTGACCAACTAATTCAGCTTCTACTGGGTACCAAACATCATGCTAGGAGTTAGAGAAATGAACCAGACACAGTTCCTGCCCTCTTTAGGAGTCAGAGACAGTAAAACAGAGAAGTTATACATCAATTAAGAGTTCACACAAACTACAGAAAAGATAGTAATTATCCAGAAAGACTGGACTTCGAAGATTGGGTAAAATTTCACTTAGAAGAAGGTCATTTTTAGTACATTATATATGCAAAAGTACAGTATATGTGGAGACATAATGGTGAATTAATACAGGGCATGTTCAGGAAATTCTAAAGAGCTTCTTCTAATTGCTAGAGGGTCAAGGGCCAGGGGTGGAAATATGAGGAGAGCCATTCTGAAGAATTCATTACTTAGCAGTATGCGAGGCACAATATGGGATACAAAAAAAAAAAAAGAAAAGAAAAGAAAAGAAAAAAAATAACCTCCTTAAATCTTTTGCTGCCTTTAAAGAATTTATGATTAAACTGAGACGACAAACAACATACATGAAGCAATTAAAACACAATTTAGAAATCAATGATGTGCTGTTGACTCTAAGTACAGTGGAATTCAAAGAAGGCACAGAAAGCAATACAATCTCAAATAATCAAAGAATTAAAGGTTGGATTTGTACTGCCCCCTGATGAATAGGATGGATTAGCTCGAGGGTTCTTATTCCACAAGGACTATCCCCTGGCAGACATTTGGAAATATGTAGGTTTATTTTTCAATGTTGCAATGGGGGGGAGGGAGAGTCACTTTAGGTATTCATTCATTGGACCAGGGATGTTAAATGCCTTGCAATTGTAGAAGAGATCTACTCAGTGAAGAACTGTCCCTCTCAAAAGTAATAGTGCCCCATTCAGAAGCACTGATTAGGTAAAGAGGACAGAGAGAGTAGATCCCAGACGGTGAGAACAAAACAATTGTAACACCACTCTTGATTATTAGCAAGATTTAATTGAATAATTCAGAAAAGATTTTATTTATTTTTTAAATTTGCTACCTTTTGCAATTTATTTCAGAAAATGCAAGATTAGTGATTGAAGGATATTTGACTTTGGGTGGTAAACACACAATGCAATGTACAGATGATGTATCAGAATTATATACTTGAAACCTATGTAATTTTATTAAACAATGTCACCCCAATAAATTTAACTTAAAAAAGAAAAAATACATGAATAAATAGGCTTTTTTACAGGATTGCTAACTCAAGCGCTATGAGGGGTTAGACAAAGAACATGCATAGGTAAATGAGCCATTACCTTTCTCCCTCTACAAGGGTATTTGGGGTGTATGTTAGCTCAGCACCATGGCTGTTTACCCCTCTCCAAGCAATATGTGCTCATCCTCCTGCTTCTGTCCAGTCATCAAGGGGTGAATCCAACTGTCTCAGCATCAACTGCTCCTGTCACTCTTCCTACATTATTATGGCTTCTGTTTGCTCTTGGCTTCTGTTCACTGCCCTCTCTCAGTTTCTTCCCCTATTGCTAATAGCCAGATCTCCACATCTAACATTCAAACTCCCAAGTTTTGGTATTAAATCAATTTGTTCCATTGTTCTTTCTCTGATGGCCAAAGCCTTGTTCAATCTTGTGGGTCATTGGCTGACTTGTAGCTTGTTTGCCCTATAGCCCTGAGTTAGGTCCTCTCCCCATCAGTTAGCTGTGGACAGAATGGTCTGGTCATAAGCTCAGACCCATGCAAAAGGAATTGGGCCATAGCCTCAACAATAAATGCAGAAGCTTTTCAACAATGACTCTAGTTAGACTGAAATAGGAGGTTTAATTGAGGTGGAATTGCAGGACCTATTCTCACAGTGGCAGTAAAAAATAAATAAATCAAAAGCCAACTTTGATGAGCATATAGTGTGGAATAAACTGCTCACCATCACACTTATACATATAAATTGTGGTCACTTTCCAATTCAGGTGGCACTCTTTTCAAATTTAAAGGTCATGAGTTTACTGTCACCTCAAAGTCAGCAACTACAAAACTTAACTCATAGATTTCTACCAGTACTAAATTGCCTTCTAAACTTCTCTATTTCCAACCATAGCATCATATATTTTATAGGAACCGTAGAACTAATTGTTAAGGGAAATAGATCATGACTGTGAATTGCAAGTATCTTAGGCTCCACTTGCTGGAATGCCCCAGAGTCAAGATTGATGGAGAGAAATATCTTAATAACCCTGTAAAACAAAATTTATAACCTGATGGTCTGCCAGCCAAATTGGGCTGAGATATGCTTTTCATGTTGATGAGCGCTGTATACTGTTAGCATTTGAATGAGAATGCATATAAATAAGGCATGTGAAGTAGAGATTTCAACAGTCTCCAGCAATCTAGAAGGGCCTCGCTAAGGAAGCCACAGTGAGTACCAACTCACAGGAGATGACGTGCAGGCGATGAGGTCAGGTGGGCAATGTTTTGTTTGGCTTATAATTTTAAATGCTCACACTTCACTTCTCTTAAGGTGGCCAAGCTTGCCAGTCACTATGTAACACCTATAGTCCCACGGCTCTCTCTCTCACCCGCATGTAGGACTAGTCTAGTGGGAAAAATTAAACGTGCACTTAAAAGTCTAATTAAAACATGCCCTGTCAGCAACACCATCCTGAAAGCCCCATTAAGTGTCTTATGAATGCCCAAGAGCACCCCTGCCCATATTCGGAATGACACATTTTGGTTCTACTGATGACAATCAGGGTCAGACTTAGGACACTGGAGAATGCGCACTGCGTCTCATATGGCCGAGTATGTAAGTAGATTGTTCCCTGGGTGTCTGAAACTCAATGAAAAAACTCAGGGTGAGGATTAGATGAAAACGATGGAGAATGCAAATTAGCACACTATAGATGAATCTGCGTCATGTATGGCTGCATTATGGATTTGATTCAACTGTCAGATGGTTATGTATTATTCATGATCAAATTCAGGGTAAAGCTACCAGATGGCAAAGGCATATTCATGGTCAGATCATAGTTGTTAGATTAATTATAAATCTACATAAGAATTGGGTAATAATAATTTAGACTACTCTCAAAAGGATACTCTGTACATCATCTAATCAAAAATATTTTCAATATAAGGTGCATATGTTATTATATGACATGAAATATTTTAGGTTGCCATAAATTATTTTTCAAAAAGGCTCTAGCAACATAATAAAAAAATTCAGATTTTACTAACCTGTGGCTTTGGTCTTAACATTTGATAGAGCTGGTATTAACAATGCCATTTCTTTAAAGAATTGCAAATGATTTACACTAACCAGAATGTCAAGGGGCCAGTAAAACTTTTAGACAATAAAAATGATTTTGTCTGCATAGCTATAACTTACCATGTGCAAAAAGGCTCTCTGAACATAGGTTCTACTTAAATGTCAGCAGCATCCCCTGTGGGCTGGACGTCTGATTGCCCCTCTGAATCTCCTTTCCATCCTTTCCCACCCGCATTGTACTCAGTGAGACTGACCTGTAAGGGTTGCGTCAGTGAGCCCTCTTGTTTTCTGAATTCTAGCTGGTTGGCCAGTGAGGAGTACCAGTGGGAGGTGGTGGGGGAGAGCGAACATCTCATTAGGTCGCTTCCTGTAGACTGGGATCTTGTTAGGCTGGTGCTTCCACCACAAATGCCACAGCTCCTCTCAGGTAATCCTCTCCACATGCCTCTCTTTGGATTCTGGAACTTTATGAATGGTTGTGGTTTTCTGCTGTTACCAGCCCAGGGGTTGTTCTACATTATCCTTGGTGGTTTTCCCACACCCTGCCCACACCTTTGCAAATAGCCCTTTTATTAAAGTCTCATTAAATAACCACTCGGAGTGTGCCAGCGGGTTTCGGCTGGGATCTAGACTGAAATATACCTTAAGCACAAAATCAGAAAATCAAAGAGTATTTTAGTTGCAATGGAACATAGACGGATCTATTCAATCCTTCTCATTTTACTGATAAGGACACGGAGGCAGATAGATGTTAAGGGATTTGTTCAAAGTCACCAGCTTCTATGTGACAAACTGGGAACCAGAACCCAGATCTTCAATATCTTCAGTACGACAGAATCTTCTGCAGAAGGTCTTGTGCACCACAAAAGGTGTTCATTGATGGTGTCTGTCCAGAAGTTAACTCGAGAAGTCGACCAGTAGTCAGATTTTCTACACACGGCAGCTTCTGGTCAGGAGGTTACAGCAACTATAGGAAGAGATTCAGTAAGGAGGCTAGTGGTATTGAAAATCCAGGAACCAATATGGGATTTTGGATAATAGTTTCCAAATATCCTAGCGAAACCTGGCTTCCGGAATGTTGTTACAGTCAGTAGGGAGGATAAAGGTGAAAATGCATAAAGTGGGACCTTAATCTTTCAGTGCGTAGATGGAGGGGATTGGTAAGGGGATGGTTGCAATAAGGCAAGATGGGTGTCACTACATAGGCATGAGAGATCAAAGACAGGGGTAATAAAATTACCATGTGCTTATGTGCCAGAAACTGCACTGAGGGTTTTACATTACTTTATACTAGAGGCCCAGTGCATGGACTCATGTACAGGTGGGGTCCCTCAGGGTGGCCTGTGGGGCTCAGACTCCAGCTTGTGCCCCCAGGCTCGCAGCCCCACAGTCCCGCCTGGCACCCTGCCATGGCTTGACGCTGCCCGCTCACCTGCTCCACCATCCCATTGCAGTCCCGGCCTCCACTGCTGCCTACTGCCAGTGCTGTGTTGCTGATGCCTACCATGTTCCGTGCCACCCCTTGGTGATCAGCGCACGTTATAGCGAGCAGTTGAACTTGCCATCTTCTGGCTGAATGACCACCAGAAGGGACAATTTGCATATTAAGTTTTATTATCCAATATAATAAAAGAGTAATATGCAAATTGATCATTAGCTGAGACACCTAAGCCACGCCCATCAGCCAAGCCACGCCTCCCAGCCAACCAGAGCGGCAAATTAGCCCAGCCAAGATGGAGGCTGGCAGCCACAGAGCTAGAGCAAACCAGAGGCTTCTGTTGCAACTGCCTGCCTAGGCTGGCTAAGCCTCTGCTCACAGCCACGCTCACCAGCCAATCAGAGTGGCTGTATGCAAATTAACCCAGCCAAGATGGAGGCCAGCAGCTATGGAGCTAGAGCAAACCAAAGGCTTCTGTTGCAACTGCGTGCCTAGGCTGGCTGAGCCTCTCTGCTCACGGCCACGCCCACCAGTGAATCAGAGTGGCTATATGCAAATTAACCCAGCCAAGGGCGGAGGGGGGCGGTCCGGCCTGGGGCCTCCTCGGGGCATCCAGGAGTGCCCGTCTGGGATCCACTGCCTGGCTCCACCCCCCAGGGGCCTCTGTGGGGTGTGCAGGAGCAGACGTCCTGGGTCCACTGCCTGGCTCTGCCCTGGGGGCCTCCTCAGGGGCGTGTGGGAGTGTCTGCTGCACAGTGTGGAGAATCTGAAGCCAGTCTGCTGCCCGGCTCCTCCCCGGGTGTGTTTGCTCAGCAGCAGGGCCCCACCGAGGGATCCTGCACCAGCATCCGCCTCTGGCTCGCCACCCAGCTCTGCACTAGGTGTGTCCCCTCAGCGGTGGGGGTCCACCAGGCGTGTGCGATTGTGGGCCCTCTGGTGGGAAACGTCCAGGCCTGCACTCACCAGCCCTCCCACACCCCAGTGCACGAACCCTGAAGGGGCTGTGGGCAGCCTGAAAATGGCCCTCAACCCCTCACCCAGGCTGGCCAGGCATGCCAGCAGGTGGACATCCCCCCCCCCGAGGTGTCCCAGACTGCAAGAGGGCACAGGACGGGCTGAGGGACCCCCCACCATCCGAGTGCACAAATTTTTGTGTACCAGGCCCCTAGAATAGGATAATCCTGACCATAACCCTCATTTCAAAGATAAGAACATTTAAGCAAAAGGAAGTTATACTTGTAGTGAATGGGAAACAAGCCCCAGAGGAGACCTAGCATCCAACATACAGTGAAAACACAGTCACAGTGGCACCAGAGATCATAAAATATTTGCTATTGCCAGTCACTGAGTTACATGCTGAGGATGAATGAGAAATGAAGATCAAGAAAGAAGCACTATGAACTAGAAACACCATAACGTCTGTACTCAAGGGCTGTGAGCTGTGGGGGTAGGAGATGACTAGAGTACAGCTTGCAAAGTGCTCTGATGTGGACGGACAGGGTACCATGGGAGCCCAGAGAGAAGGGGAAAGCAACACAGGCAGGGAAGGGCTTGGGGCAAAGAAGCGTTCCCGGAAGTGACAGCTGAGTTAAGAACTGAAGGGTGAAGAGGAGTTGGCAGGTGAAACAGAAAGGAAATGTAGAAATTCAGGTAGAGTGAGTAGCATGTTCAAAGGCCTGCTGCTAGGAGCAGGTTGTAGAGGTCAGAGGGAAGTGGGAGTGGGGGAAGCTAAAAATCTAAGTTGAAGACTGTGAACATCAAGCCTGTAGGTCATGTTATGAAATTTGGATCCCCTCCCCCACCGCCCCCACCCTGAGAGCATTGGGAGATATTGAAGATTTTTAAAAAAATATATTTTATTGATTTTTTACAGAGAGGAAGAGAGAGGGATAGAGAGTTAGAAACATTGATGGGAGAGAAACATCAATCAGCTGCCTCCTGCACACTCCCTACTGGGGATGTGCCCGCAACCAAGGTACATGTCCTTGACTGGAATTGAACCCAGGACCCTTTAGCCCACAGGCTGACGCTCCATCCACTGAGCCAAACCAGTTAGGGCGAGACACTGAAGGTTTTTAATAGGGAGATGACATGACCAGATTTGTAGATCCTTGGCCAGAGATTTCTCTCTGCTCTGGTTTTCTTGGGTGAGTGAAAAGACTGCACTCTGTTTTGGGAAGGTCTGTAAAGCAACCAGCATGAGGTTGAACTCACAGGGACTCATGGCTGTTAATTATTCTCCATTGAGAATTGAGCCTCTCCAGGGATCCCAGTAATTCTGAGTCACTGACAGCACTTGGCTATGTTTGCCAATATACCTAGCACTCTCTGCCCAGCGCCAAGGAATTTGTATTTGCTTTTTTCATCTTGCTTCCTTTAGAGTTTTGTCCTATTTTTTTTTAATAGAAATGGTGAATCATTTTCACAGAGTGGTATGATAAGTAGTTGCCATTTCTTTTTAACTAACCTCTGTGTTTTGCGTGCTTTTCCATTTCCCATTCAATACACTCCAGCCCTGAGCTGGGGTTCAGTGGCTCAGGATATGTAGCTGCCTTGGGTGAGTTTGGAAAACTTGACCTTGAATTTTTATCTTGTTGACCTTTGGGAGTCACAACATTCACAGGACAGAAATTCCCAGATAGGAGGAAGGCAGAAAGGCGATTCCTTTGTAAAATATGAATGGGTACAGGACTCAGGCCTTGGCTGTGTCCAGTATGTGCCTTAAGCTGTCCAGACAAATTCCTTGAAAGATTCTTACTAAAGCCCAGCCAGCATGGCTCAGTGGTTGAGTGTTGACATATCAACCCAGAGGTCACTGTTGGATTCCTGGTTAGGGCACATGCCCTGGTTGTGGGTTTTGTTCCCAGTAACGGGTGTGCAGGAGGCAGCCAATCAATGATTCTCTCTCATTGATGTTTGTCTCTCTCTCTCCCACTCTCTCTCTCTCTCTCTCTCTCTCTCTCTCTCTCTCTCTCTCTCTCCCTTCCTCTCTAAAATCAATAAAAGAAAATATTTTCTAAAAAATCTTCTTACTAAATAAAACAGGGAGGTGCTTAGTATTCTTTATAACTGAAACAAAATGTTCATGAAATAACACCTTACATGTGCATTTTGTCTATCCTTTTTTTCCTACTCTCCTCTTCTCTTCCATTACACTCTCTTTAAAAAGAAAGTGCCTTCACTCTGGAGGAAAATCCACCTCCAAATCACAGTATTTCTAAGAACCATATGGGAGTAAGAAACAAAGAGCTTACATGCAACAAAGGAAGTATGGAATACGCTTGGAGTTAGGGGAAAAAAAAGGAAAATAAAAACAACTCTCAAAGTTACAAATCACAAAGAATCTTATCAATCACTAAATTGATTTCAGAACTCACTAATGATTGGGTTATAACCTGTAGTTTGAGAAACACTATTATAGAGGATTTAACCAAAAAATGATTTTTTTTCTGAGCTATGGCATAAGACTAATTCAAACTGAATTATGGAGTTACTAAACCCTACCTAATTGCTTGGGGTATCTCAGGATTGGTGAAGATTTTTACAGAGACTCTTGCCTCATTGGAAGTTTGAGAAGAAACAGAGTATTTGTAGAATCTTGAAACATTATCTTCCAAGTATAAAGTGTCCCAAAAATATGTATATATACACTTTGAATAATTATAAAGGCAGTGTTTATTGAAGTACATTTCATTTTCAAAAAGTGTGTATACATTTTTGGGGACCCCCTGTATTTATTACTTACAAAGGGAGAACTGGTAACTTTTCAATGGAGAAATCTGGAGAAGCCACCTTAATCAAGGGATGTCCAATAATGTGTATCCCTGTCATGTACCCCTGATCTGATGCACTAGAGAGCGCACCTGTTAGTATTACAGACGGAGCATAACCTCAATCTAATCATAATGCATTTCTTCACGTCTCTAACTACATTTTATGTAGCATATTACAAGCTGTTTGGAAATAAGCATGTCAAATGTGTTGATTTTTCCTCATTTCCAGTCCTTCTGTAAAGGAAGCACAATATAATACAATCAAAGCCTTGAAAAGAGAGAAAAAATGCCAGCCATAAGTGCTAACATAATACTAGTTAATCAATATCATATGTAGCTCTGTGGTTTCTTTCTCCCAAGGTAGGAAGAGAATCACAAGCAATAAACACTAAATTTTGTGAGATAAAGTTTCCCATAACAATATACATTTTTTTTGGCACCACTCTAAATGTTTTTCAAAAGAGAGGAAAAGGCAACTATAATTCCACTGCTAATATATAGTTTATCCTTGAATGTTTATTCTTGTTTTGTATGAAAAAAATATATTTGCAACACAGTATAGATGTTATTTTGTATTTTTTATTCACTTGTATCATAAACATTTTTCATCTTTCTACACAGTCTTCAAAGTTAACATTGTAATGTTTGTGTAACACTCTGTCATGTGACAATACCATAATTTACATACACATTTCCCCATTGTTGGGCATTTAGGCACTAAATATTTCTTGGCACTGACTTCTGGAAGATGTTTTTATGGGATACCCAAAAGGGGAATATGGAGTAAAGAAATAATGTCACTGATGGCACTTACACAATGCAGAGGAGAATTCATGTGAACATTGCACATAATCAGTCTCCATAAGAGGTGAGAGTATGATCCAAAAATGTAAACCAGCGAAGTGAATTTACCAACAGCTCAGTTTATGGTAGGGTCCATTGTAGGTGTTGTATATCTTTGTATGGGTTTCCGTGTTCAGCCTGGAACCTTTCACATAGCTGAAGCTGAGTAAATGCATGTTGATGTAAACACACTTCCATTCTCCTCCCTTTTCCATCTCTATACTTGCCTTCACTCTAGAGGAAAATCCACCTCCAAACCACAGTATTTCTAAGAACCATATGGGAGAAAGAGTCAAAGAGCTTACATGCAACAAAGGAAGGATGAAATATGCTTGGTGTTTGGGGGAAAAAAGGAAAATAAAAGCAATTCTCAAAGCTACAAACCACAAAGAATCCTATATAATAAAAGGCTAATATGAAAATCAACCGAACGGCCGAAGGACTGGTCACTATGACACACACTGACAATCATGGGGCAGATGCTCAATGCAGGAGCTGCTCTCTGGTGGTCAGTGCACTCCCACAGGGGGAGCACTGCTCATCCAGAAGCTGGGCTCAAGGCTGGCAAGTGCAGTGGCAGTGGGGTGGCGGGAACCTCTCCTACTTCTGTGGCAGCACTAAGGATGTCCAACTGCCAGCTTAGGCCTGCTCCCCGAAGTGCGAGAGGGCGCTGGCTGGGCTGAGGAAGCCTCTCACACCTCAGTGCATGAATGTCATGCACCGGGCCTCTAGTAAAAATATATTTAGTAGTAAAGCAAGTAATAGTCTTCACAAACCTAAGCTTTCCCATTCCCTCAAAACTAAATGAAAAAAATCATTAAAGCTTGTTAGTGTTTTCAGGTTGATTATGTAGATTATTAGAAATTATTTTACTACTAGGGGCCTGGTGCATGAAATTCGTGCACGGGGGAGGGTGGGGGTCCCTCAGCCCAGCCTGCTCCCACTCACAGTCCAGAACCCCTCAGTGGATGTCCTATGATGGCCCCAGTGTGGCAGGAGCCTTGTGTGTGTGTGTGTGTGTGTGTGTGTGTGTGTGTGGCCACTGGGAGCCTGCCCCCAGCCCCATCTGAGGCTCGGAGCAGTCATCCTGTGTGTGTCTATCTGCTGGGGGCCCGCCCCCAGGCACACCGTGGAGGCTTGGAGCAGGCACCCCCTGTGTTGATCTCTCAGACTCCTGCCATCCCCTGCATGTTCTCTTTTTTGAGCTGTGGCCAGGGCTCGGTGCTGCCTGCCTGCCAGGCTTGCCTACTCCCCATCTTCCTCCAGCCACTGGGAAGTGGGGGAAACCCCGCCTGTTCACTGCCTCATGGTCAGGCCAGCTTTTCCCTGCTCCCCGATCCCCACAAGGGGACTTGGGAGCCAGCCAGGCAGGTGGTGGGCACCCAGTGGCCTTGCTGCCATCCTGGGCTGCCTTTCTCCCACTCCACAATTCCCTGCAAGGGGACCGAGGAGCCTGGCCTGAGCAGGCAGTGAGGCGGGCACCTGGGGGCCTCACCGTGGGCCCAGGCCAATGGCTAGGCAGCCTGCGCCAGCCATCTTGGCTGGGTTAATTTACATACAGCCGATCTAATTGGCTGGTGGGCGTGGCTTAGGCAACCCAAAGAAACGGTCAATTTCAATATTATGCTATTATTAGAGTAGATGGGGTATGAGAAACTCCTTCAGATCCCTGTCCCCCACCCCCCAAAAAAAATCTTTGTAAAGAAATCAAGCTTCCTAAAGAGTCAGGTGTCTGCTTGTTTATATAAAATTATATTTTTGAAAGTATTATTTTAAAGTCTGAGTTTATCAAGTTCTTAATTTTCAATACACATTCTTTTTCAGTATCTTAGCCTTTTCTTCAATTATGTTCTTGATGATTAGAGTGCTGATTTAAAAATATCTGATAATCTTCCATTTTTTTGTAAATATTGTCACTTTAAGATTCTTTAGCCTTGAAATTATATTTTCTTCTACTTTGAAAGTTTTGTTTTTCTAAGCCCTAACATTCACCTGTGACTCAATTCAAGTTTTACATTTTTTACGCTAAAATTCTAAGATTATATGATAATGTGTTAGATATTTTATAGTTTCAATGCTGTTCGTCTGGTATAAAATAGTAAACTCTTTCCACTTGTACTTTTGGTGAGTGTGTGAGCTTTTCCATTTAATTATTGATTTCTTTCATCAACTGTGAAAAATTATCAGCTATTACCTCTTCAAGAACTGCTTTATTGTTCCTCTTTGCTCCTTCTGAAACTCTGATGCAATAAATATGACACTCTCACCTGCCCTTTATGCCTTTAACTCCTCTTTCATATTTCCCATCTCCTTGTGGATAATTTTTACTAAGTATCTTCTGGCTCAGCAATTCTTTCCTTAGCTGTATCTAATGTGCTACTCTGTCCATACCATTTTAAGTTAGTTACTGTATTTTATTCTTCATTCATAGGTTACTTATAATTTATGTTTCACCTTGTTCTGTCATTTACCTTTACTGAGTAATATTCAGAAAAACTGTATGTATGGATTGAGATATGCTACTATTTGCTATCTGCTATTAATAACCTGGCTTTCCAAGTAAGCATATAAAGATAAAAAAAATTAGGAAAATGACAACAATTTTTTTGATATTAGCCCCTGAAATATTTGGTATATACTTATAGAAAAAATACATTTATTATTTTCCTGAAATTCAAGTTAAACTGAGTATATTGTATTTTTATTGCTAAATCTGGCAACCCTAGGAAATGTTGAGGCAGTGTGATGAAAAATGTAGCATCTCTTACTCACTGACAATAAAATGAAAGACATACTTTGATAGTTTGTAGTAATCGGGTATTTTAGAGTGAAGATATTTTGTCAATAGTGTGTGCATATTCTTCAGGAATGTTTTGATCATGAGCATGGAAGCGTTTGTCCAGGCCTTTGCTTTCTCCCAAATTATATACGTATCACAAATCACATGTAACCTGGACATATTCTCAGTTCTCAAAAGCTCACTTACCAGCTCTATGACTTGCTCTTGACAATTTTTCAATGCCAGATTCAAATTAATACCTTAGAAACATGACAAATGATTACTTGTCATTAGATGATTCCAGTGGGTTGCAAACTGTCACAATCATGAATGTGAAAAAGATGTGATCATCATAGCAATGATTTTCCCTCTATCTTTTGTTGAGTCCTAGGATTCCTCAGAGGTGTTTTTAAGGCCACTGTGAAAGCACAGTTCTCAGTATGTGATTCAATCCAGGTTGCTCAGTTTTTTACCTATTATATGCATTTGGGCTCTATGAAACATTTCATTTGAACAAAGTATTCTGCAGTTAAGAATTTGACAGACAATAGTGGGTGAAGGCCTGGGGGTGGTGAGAGCAGGGTGGAGGAGGCTAATAGGAGAAAAAGGCAACGTCTGCAATACTTTCAACAATAAAGATACATTTAAAAACAAGAAGTAAATTGAAAACCAATACTTTGGAAACACATAGGCTTTGGTATGAGAAAAATTTGTGTCTTACCCTGCTTTGGACAATTATCATCTATGTAAATTTTGACTGGTTAATTAATCTCTGGCAAACTTTTTCCTCAAATGAGAAAAAAAGATAATAGTAGAAATTTCCTCATAAATGTAACCCCCCAAAACACACTTTTATTGTGTTAAGGATATGTAGCATGAAATCAGCCCTCTTAACAGATTTTTAAGTGCAGATTACAGTGTTGCTAACTCTAGGCACATGCTGTTCAGATCTCTAGAACTTAATCATGTGTATCTGAAATGTTATAACCATGGGACAGTAACACCCCACTTCTCTTTCCCCTCAGCCATAGGTAACTACCATTTTATTTTATTTCTATGAGTTTGACTACTTTGAATACCTCATATAAAGGAAGCATGCATAATGCCCTCCAGGTTCACCCATGGTGTTGCAAATGACAAGACTTCCTTCTAATTTAAGACTAATATATATATATACACACACACACACACACACAGTACAGGCCCGGTGCACAAAAATTTGTGCACTGGGCGGGGGGGGGGGGAACCCTCAGCCTGGCCTGTGCCCTCTCGCAATCTGGGACCCCTCAGGGGATGTCCACCTGCTGGTGTGCCTGGCCAGCCTGGATGAGGGGCAGAGGGCCTTTTCAGGCTGCACACAGCCCCTTCAGGGTTTGAGTCCCTACTGGGATGCCTGGCTGGAAGCAGATATCTGGGATTTATTTAACTTCTATAATTGAAACTTTGTTGCTTTGGTCCCCCGCTGGAAGCCTGGGTTGCCCCTGGCAACCCAAGGTCCCAGCCTGGCAGATATCTGGGGTTTGTTTATCATCTATAATTGAAACTTTGTAGCCTTGAGTAGAGCTCAGAACCTGCAGAGTCCTGGCTTCCTCCGTTGCCTGGGGCCACCCCCATCTTAGTTGAGTTAATTTGCATATTTTCTCCTGATTGGTTGGTGGGAATGGCTTGTGGGTGTGGCTTATGGGTTTAACAGAGTGAGAGTCAATTTGCATATTACTCTTTTATTAGAATATATATATATATATATATATATATATATATATATATATACACACACACACGCACACATACACAGAGTGGCCAGATTATTATGACCACCTGATGTTTGCAGGCAAATTTGCTATAATTTCACACTGAAGTTGCTAACGGGCCAGATCATTATAAATAGAGAAGCAGGTTGTTTACCACCACAGTAGAAGTGATTTTTTTCTGAAGATATGGGTAAACCATGTGATTTAACAGCCTTTGAATGTGGGATATATTCGAATGTGAGTGACCAGATTATTATGACCATCCCATCAGTACTTCATTGGGCCACTTTTTGCCTGCAATACTGCGGCGATTCTTCTTGGCATTGACTCCACAAGATGTTGAAAGATGATGTAAGGAATCTGACACCATGCCTGATTAAGAGCACTGTCCAGTTCTGTGAGATTTGATGGTTGTGGAACCAGCTGCCTGATGGTTCTTTTAACTTCGTCCCACAAATGCTCAGTTGGATTGAGATCTGGTGATTGTGGGGGCCACCTAAGCAAGGGGAAATCTCCCTCATGTTCTTGAAACCACTCCTGCATAATATGAGCACCATGACATGGTGCATTGTCTTGTTGGAAGAAGCCATCTCCATGGGATATGCCATCAACATGATAGGATGAACTTGATCAGCAACAATTCTTAGGAATGTTGTGCTATTCAGACGTTGTTCCACATGAATTAAAGGGCCTAAATCATGCTGGGAAAACATGCCCCAAACCATAACACTTCCCCCACCAGCTTGAAGGGTTGTACTCATGCATGTGGGGTGCATGCTTTCATGCTGTTTCCGCCAAATTCTGACTCTGACATCTGCATTATGCAACTGGAAATGTGATTCATTGGACCACATGACTTTTTTCTAATGCTCAACTGTCCACTCCTTGTGTTCCTGTGCTTATTGGAGACATTTTATCTTGGTAATTGCAGACAGCAAAGGTTCGAATAGGCCTTTGGCTTCCATATCCCATATAATGCAGTGTATGGCTAATTTGCATACAAATGTCAGGTGGTCATAATAATCTTGCCACTCACGTTCAAATATATCCCACATTCAAAGGCTATTAAATTGCATCACTCATATCTTCAGAAAAAAAAAATCACTTCTACTATTGTGATAAACAACCTGCTTCCCTATTTATAATGGTCTGACCCTCTAGCAACTTCAGCGTGAAATTACAGCTAATTTGCCTACAAACATCAGGTGGGCATAATAATCTGGCCACTCAGTGTATAATATGGATAATATATGCTATATAATAAAAGCCTAATATGCTAAGTGTCTGGTCATCCAGTCGTCTGTTCAGCCAATCAAAGTATAATATACTTAGCCTGCTCAACCAGCAACCACTCACTATGACATGTACTGACCACCAGGGAGCAGACAGTTGACCAGTCGACCACTCGACCAGTCGCTATGATGTGCACTGACCACCAGAGGGCAGATGCTCTGACTGGTAGGTTAGCTTGCTGCTGGGGTCTGGCTGATCAGGACTGAGCGAGATGGGCCGGACATGCTCTGGAACCCTCCTGCGGTCCCTCCTTGGCTAGCCAACGTCTCACGTCCCTCCCCGGCCCTGATTGTATACTGGTGGGGTCTCTTGGCCTGGCCTGCACCCCATCACAATCCAGAACCCCTCAGGGGATATTGGAGAGCCAGTTTTGGCCTGAGCCCTCAGGCCAGGCTGAGGAACCTCACTGGTGCATGAATTCATACATCAAGCCTCTAGAATATATATATATATATATATATATATATATATATATATATATATATATATTATGCATGCTACATTTTATTTATCCTTTTGTTGATGGACATTTAGGTCGTTCAATTGTGAATAATGTTGCAATGAACACAAGAGTGCAAATATCCCTTTTAGATTATGATTTCAATTCCTTTGGCTATATACACGGAAGTGGGATTGCTGGATCATATGGTAAAAAAAAAAAAAGAGAGAGAGAGAGAGATAACTAATGTAAACTGTTTACTAAAGCATCTGGTACATATGAAATAAGAAATAAATATTAGCTATTATAATTATTATTTTAGGTTAAAAGTAACCGTTGATTCATTTAATGACTAGTTAAACTACATTTAACTAATTGTAGCTTCTATTTTGAGCTAGTAATACACTTTTTCAGCATGGAAACAACATGCTGAAGTCATTGCCTTTTCATTTGATGAGGCATAAAGCGAAGACTTGGGCAGGTTGGAGAGCAACAGTGTTGGTTCACTTCTCAGTGGCAGATTAGAGTTTTGAACTTGGGTATCTGAGTGCAGGTATACTATTCTTTCTATTAAACCCATATTGTCTCCTCCAGAGTTAGCACATTGATCATGATTCATAATATCATTTTGCATTTTAAATATGTGGATTTTATAGTTTTAGAAAAGTTGCATTATTAAATACCCAGTGTCTTCTTTCTAACAATTGATATTAATGTGATTGATGTAAGTGATCAGAAGAATTTTTGAAGGTCTTTATTTCAGGGATACTCTGATTAGCTACTTCCTGAACTCCAGAAAACTGTGATTTGCTGTATGAATTGATGTGGTCTTCAGGAGTAAAGCAAAGCCCCTTGTCATCTCACCCTGTGAATAGTCTTGCTGTCATATAATTTCCTATAATTAATTTCTTATAATTATTTCTGTAGGTTAATTATATCTAAAAGTATGCTGCAGCAGATAAAGTGAAATGCTTCTGATAAATATATAATTATAGCAAATCATGCTAAATAGGGCTTCTTTCCTATGCTGCCAAAATACACACATGCCTTATTTTTAAAGTATTAAAATATTTTATAATCAGCATACCAGGTTACGCCAGTCCTTGACAACATAGAATCTTTGCAAGAGATTTTTCATCTGCTTTTTGAATTGGAATTAATTCGAAACAGTCTTTCTTCACCTGAATTTCCATTTTAATGAATCTCAATAAAGATCAATGGAACATTTGTCTCCTCTCTTTTTAGCTCCCATAATATTGTTGCTGTTTATGAAACATCATTTTAGGTCTGGCACTTTACCCAGATTATTTCACTTCATCTTTATTAAAACCCATCAAAGTAGGTTTTGCTCCATCCTAAATATGAGGAAAATGAAGCCAAGGGAGTTAGAAATCTGGACCTAGACTTTCACTACGTGTCAATGAAGGACCTAGAATTGATTTCCAGGTTTTGTTAACTCTAAAGGTGAAGCTTCTTCCAAGGTAAATGCAAATGAACTCAAATCTCAAAAATTCCATCAATGATATACATGATTATAGGTATACAAGAGGCCTGATGCATGAATTCATGTATGGGTGGGGCACCTTGGTCTGGACGGTGATTGGGGGACTGGACTGACTGAGGGAAGGACCACAGGAGTTTGGCCCCCCCCCCTCCATTGGGGATGACAAGGGGGGTGGCCAGCCAGGGAAGGACCACGGGAGGTCGGCCCCAGCAGCAAGCTAACTAATGGCCGGTTCCACGAGGAATCAGGCTACTTCCTCCCTCCTGTCTGGGGCTGGGGTGCAGGTGAACCAGATTTGGGGCTGTCAGGGCCCCAGCAGCAAGGTCTGGGTCAGTGCACATTATAGTTACTGGCTGGTCATCCAGTTTTCCACTCGTTCAGTCGTAACGGTTGCTTAAGCTTTTATATCTATAGATAGAAAAGCACCACTTAGGGGTGCAGTGGAAATCAGTGTGGTAAATATGGTAATAGGTAACATTTATTGAGAGTTTATTGTGTGCTAGGCGTTGCGTAGCACTTTACAGATATCAACTAACTTAATATCCACCAAGGCCCTTTGGATGAGTGTGTTTTTATGCTCAAATTACAGATGACAAAACAGAGGTGTAGATAATTGTCACTCTTAGAATATTCCACATCCAGTAAGTGGGGCGTCATGGGTTTTGACCTGAGTTTGTTGTAACTAAAGGCCTCCTCTTTGCCTCTCGATGATGCAAAGATTTTGGTTCCAGTCATTCCCTCTTCTATTTAGTATCTTGGCAGATTCGGAATCTGGCCATATTTTGGATGCTGGCAGAAATTGTGTGTTGATTTAGTCTAGGAGGATTAATGGCTGATTTCTTATTCAGTATCTCCTTGTACCTTCTGGAAGTAAGGGGGAAATGCCTTTTACATTAATCCAGTTGATTTTCTGCATGAGCTTACAAATAATGCTTACTTTTAGTTTAGAAAATTCTTTTTTATATCATTTATGACAAGTAACCTTTATTGTATTTTATTTATTTAGAATATATTTTATTGATTTTTTTACAGAGAGGAAGGGAGAGGGATAGAGAGTAGAAACATCAATGAGAGAGAAACATCGATCAGCTGCCTCCTGCACACCTCCCATTGGGGATGTGTCCGCAACCCAGGTACATGCCCTTGACCAGAATCGAACCTGGGACCTTTCAGTCCACAGGCTGATGCTCTATCCACGGAGCCAAATCAGTTAGGGCTATTTTATTTACTTATTTGTTTACTTATTTATTTAATTCATTTCAGAGAGGAAGGGAAAGAGAGAGAGAGAGAGAGAGAGAGAGAGAGAGAGAGAGAGAGAGAGAGGGAGAGAGACATCAATGATAAGCCAAACCAGCTAGAGCTATTCTCTTTTTAGAAATACGTTGAATGGCCAGGTTATTATGACCACCTGACATTTGTAGGCAAATTAGCTATAATTTTGTGCTGAAATTGCTAGAGGGGCAGATCATTATAAACGTCTGAATAGCACAACCTACCTAAGTATCATTGCTGATCATGTTCATCCTATCATGTTGATGGTGTATCTTATGGAGATGGCTTCTTCTAACAAGACAATGCACCATGCCACAGTGCTCATATTGTGCAGGAGTGGTTTCAAGAACATGAGGGAGACTTTACCTTGCTTAGGTGACCCCCCAATCACCAGATCTCAATCCAATTGAGTATTTGTGGGACAAAGTTAAAAGAGCCATCAGGCAGCTGGTTCCACAGCCATCAAATCTCACAGAACTGGACAGTGCTATTCATTAGGCATGGTGTCAGAGTCCTCACATCACCTTTCAACATCTTGTGGAGTCGATGCCAAGAAGAATCGCCGCAGTATTGAAGGCAAAAAGTGGCCCAATGAAGTACTAATGGGGTGGTCAGAATAATCTGGTTACTCAGTGTATATGTTATTGTAATTTGTTATTTTATTTATATACTAGAGGCCCGGTGGACAAAAATTTGTGCACTCAGAGGAGGGGGATGGTCCCCTCAGCCTGGCCTGTGCCCTCTCATGATCTGGGACCCCTCAGGAGATGTCCATCTGCTGGCTTAGGACTGCTCCCTGGGGGATCAGGCCTAAGGTGGCAGTCAGACATCCATCTGGCAGCCCAGGAGCCCTTGGGGAGATGTCCACTTACCAGTGGGGAGCAGGCCTAAGCTGCATTTGGACATCCTTAGTGCTGCTGAGGGGGCAGGAGAGGCTCTCACCACCACAGTTGTGCTGGCAGCTGTCAGCCTGGCTTTTGACTGAACAGAGCTCCCCCTGTGGGAGTGCACTGACCACCAGGGGCAGCTCCTGCATTAAGTGTCTGCCTCCTGGTGGTCAGTGTGTGTCATAGCGACCAGTCGTTCTGCTGTTAGGGTCAATTTGCATATTCCCCTTTTATTATATAGGATAGAGGCCTGGTACATGGGTGGGGGCCAGCTGGTTTGCCCTAAAGGGTGTCCCAGATCAGGGTGGGGGTCCCGCTGGGGTGCCTGGCCAGCCTGGGTGAGTGGCTGATGGCTGTTTTCAGGTTGGCCATAGTCCCTTCAAGGTGGGTGTCCCCTCCTGAGGTGCCTGGCCAGCCTGGGTGAGGGTTTGGGGGCTGTTTTCAGGCTGGCCACATCCCCTTCAGGGAGAAGGTTCCTGCTGGGGTCCCTGGCCAGCCTGGGTGAGGGGCTGATGGCTATTTGTAGTGAGGCTGGCTAGAAGCAGGTATCTGGGATTTATTTATCTTCTATAATTGAAACTCTTTTGCCTTGAGCGGAGGCCACAGCTGGCTAAAGCAGGTGGGAACCTTAGCTTCCTCCATTGCCAGGGGCAAGCCTCCTGCTTGTTCCAGCTCCAGGGCTGCTGGCAGCTATCTTGGCAGCTGGGTTAATTTGCATATAGTCTCTCTGATTGGCTGGTGGGTGTGGCTAGTGGCTGGTGGGCATGGCTTAGGTGCAGTGGAGTGACACCAATTTGCTTATTACTCTTTTATTAGATTAGATGTTATTTATAGGCATTTAAAAAACTCTATGAGAAAACTTTTTTTACATTTTATATTTTTCAAAACATTAATATTTATTAATTCTGATATTAGTGTTGATTTTTTAATTGAGGTATAATTGACTCATAACACTGTGTTAGTTTCAAGTGTACAATATAATGATTCCATATTTGTATATTTTATGAAATGATTACCTTGATAAGTCTAGTTAACATTGGTTAGCATACAAAGATTTTTCCTTGTGATGAGAACTTTAAAGATGTGCTCTCTTAGCAACTTTGAAATATGCAATGCAATGTTATTATCTATAGTAACCATTCTATACATTACACCTCTCACGACTTAGTTATATTTTAAAATGAGATTTTTGTCACAATTATTTAAAAACATAAATCATTGTCCTAGCCAGTTTGGCTCAGTGGATAGATCATCGACCTGTGGACGGAAGGGTCCCTGGTTCGATTTCCACAAGGGCATGTACCTTGGTTGCAGGCTCCTAGCCTGAGCCCTTGGTTAGGGCACATGCAAGAGACAACCAATCGATATGTTTTTCTCACATCGACATTTCTCTCTGTTTTTCCCTCTCTTTAAAATCAATGGTTGAAAAAATAAAATAAAAAACCATAAATCATTAAACTTCTATTTCAATCTATTTAAAAAATCTATTCTCTTTTGTTTTGGCCATTTAAAAAATTAAATATCTTTATTGATGCAATAAATACTCTGCCAGGTATTTTTTAATGAGTTTTTAACAACATTGTCTACACCTGACATTTCCTCTGTTCTTGTGTCTGTCCACATCTGGGGATCAATACAACATCAAAAGAGAACAGATTATAAAACAACCAATCCTTAATAGCACTTCAGTTGCTAAGTGGCCTCTCTCTCCATTATCCCCTCTCCTGTGACAGGAGTTCCATTTAGAGCAAATATGGGACTTAGGAGGAGTCATGTGTAGTGTGAAGCAATGAATGATTCCCACACACTAATAGGAGGTCTCAGAGTGCCTATGTGTTGCTATGGTGAACCTTGGGAACTCCTACAAAGGAGGGATCAAGATCCCTGAATTTAGGGCCAGCGTGGCAATCATGTTCATAAAGCAGGGAGACAGAGCTCTCTCTCAAGGTTCTCTTTGTTCAGGTTGTCAATTACCACTTATCTTCTCTTGAGGGTGACTTTGAGATAGATAACAACTCAGTCATTATTGAGACCAAAAGGCTGTGCTGCTTGTAATAATGCCCACACAGCAGGCTTGGACTGGACTTTCTTACAACCTTTGCCCTAAATGATCTCGTTCACCATTTCGTGCACTTTCCTGAAATCCTTTACCCTTTGAATTTATTCCCAATGATCAAGAAAATGTGTAAGGGCAAGGTTCTTGCTTCAATAAAACTATCACAAAAATATTAATGACTCTTATATAATGTTTCAGTAAGTTGTGCAGACACTATTCTGAGAAATTTTCACATAGTGACTCATTTAATCTCAACAAAATGTACGGCTGATAGGCAAATAGAGGTAGGTACAGGGAAGGTAGTGACTGCTCAAGGCACACAGTGAATAAGGGGAGGTGTTGGGATTTGAAACAAGGTAGACTTCCTCTGGTCTCTGCCTTCAGTCCTTTCATTATATAACATCACATATGATCTATGAACACTAATTGAAGGCATTAAATCAATTAATGAAGTTTCCAGATTGTAAAAGGATAAACCTAATAGGATTTAGTTTATTATTGTAGCACCAATAATTCATTTACCCATTTAGCAAATATTTATTGAGTGTACTTGTCACTGTGTGAGGCATAATGGTATTAAATAGATGCCATCCCTGATTTCATGGAACATTTAGCCTGTCTAGAAACAGACTTTCACACGAGTGGTTGCAGGGCAGGAAGCATGATGTGTGATATGTCCATGGAGCAGAAGTCATAGCTAGGTCCTTGTATTAGGGAGGGCTTCTTTGAGGAAGTAACGTTACCATGGAGACGGATGAGTAGAAGTTTGTCAGGCAAAGGGTGAGAGGAAGGGTGTTTCTAGGTGGAGGGAGCTGGAGAGGGCAGGCTATGAGCCAGAGATAACCATCTGGAGCCAGCACAGAAGTGTGTATAAACAGCAGAAGTGAGGTTGAAGAGCTAAGCAGGTTGCACTGTAGACAGCTTTGAAGCCGTGTTAAAGAGTTTCCCCTTTATCTCAAGGGCAAGGAAAACACAAAGGAAAGATTTAAAAGCTGGGGAGTGAGTGGCATACTTAGATTTGCAATTAGAATAGACTGACTACCACGTGGAGAGCAGATATAAAGCTTGTGCGTGTGAAGGATCTAGTCTGGAGGCTAAGACACGGTTAGGAGGAGGCTACCCCAGAGTAACGGTGGCCAGGTCTGGAGTGTTCATGGAGAGAATTGGCCAAATGTAAGATATACATAAAAGGTAGAATTAGTAGGATTTAGTAATTGGGTGTGAGGATGAAGAGTTGAGAGTCAGATGTCTCTGGCTCTGGTAGAGGGAAAGACGATTATGCCACTTACTGAGATGAAGAACCCTGGATGTGTTTCATAGGCCATGCAGGAGAGGTGACAACAATGACACTAATTGTGTATGCTTGTTTTTAGGTGCTTCTGAGACATCTAAATAAAGTTTTAAAAAGCCTACAACAGAACATATCATATGTAGTAGGTGCTCAGTGAATATTACTGAGTTGAATGAATGGGGTGTGTGTATTTGGAGCTCATAGTTAGGCTTGAATATATATATATATATATATATATATAGAGAGAGAGAGAGAGAGAGAGAGAGAGAGAGAGAGAAGAGAGTTTTCCAAAATATCAGCATATAGATGACAACCAGAGTCAAACAGTACTGAGATAAGGGAGTGAGAGGACCTAGAGGCCTAGGACTGAGCTGTGGGCAGTGCCAGTATTTGAGCAATAAGCAGAGGAAGAGGATGCTGTAATGGAGAATGAGCCAGTGAGATGGCAGGAATAGCACAGGAGAGCTGTGTCATGGAAGCAGAAAGAATGGGCTTTTTAAAGAGGTCAAATGGTCAAATCTCTCAGATAGATAAGCAGCTTAAGGACTGAAAAACCTCTCTTGGATTTAGAAAGAAGGTAGTCGTTGATGCCTAGTAACATCAGAAAGGGATGTGGGCTGAAGGCAGATGGGAGAGGACTGAGGAATCACTAAAGGGTGAGAAAATGAAGACAGCAAATATGGACAATTTATAAGGTAATATTGGCTGTGGATGGAGAAAGAACTAACAAAAAAAGGTCAATAAAAAGAAGAACTGCTGATTCCAGAGCTGGGACAAGGAAAGTACATGAGCTTTTTGTATCATAAAGTAAGGAGGTGCTAAAAGAAGGTCTGACATACTAAAATGACATATTTTGATGGGGTAATGTGTGACGGTTTAAAAAGCTTTTTTAAGGTTGAAGTGAGAGGTAAAGAGGACTTGAACCAAGGTTGTGGTTGAAGGATTCCTCGGAGGGGTTAAATTTGAGACTTGAGGAGAGAAACATGGATTAACTTGGTAACTTAGTGTCAGGGAAAGAATTTTCAGAACTGAATGGATGCTGCTGACACTTATTAAGATGGAAATGGTGAGCTGAAGATAGAAAATTCATTTTGGGATGCTTTAAGATTGAGGTGCCCATGTATACCCTGGTGGAGATATCCTATGAACAGTTGGGTATATGGGTCTAAATTGATGGAGAGAAGTGATCAACTATAGTCTGATAGCTGAATCATGAGCCTGGATGAAGGGTTGGGAAGAGGGTAGTACTAAAGATCTGAGGGATTTGAGAGGTTTGGCACAGATTCTGTAAAAAAAATACAACTCAGGGATAAATTCAAGAAAGTCAAGTAGAGAATAGATGTGGATTAGGATGAGTTTGAGCTCCAGTAGAGGTCAAGGTAAAGACATAGTGTTGCAATTCAGGTGACCCTGATAGTGGAGAGGAAGGTCTTCACGATACAGTGGACAATTTAGGCAAGTTGGATACTGCTTCCACCAGGTTGTTCATAATCAATTACTAGCCCATGTAATTGATATGTCCACATAGGATGGCCATAATGTCTCTGTTGAAGCACTTTGCCCAGAGCTAAACAGAAAGTCAGACAGGGTAGAACTGTTCTTGCAATCAGCATAGTTTATGTCTGATCCCATCTTTGACTGATGGTTATGCTTCAGAAGTCCTGGCAAGGCACCTCTATGTGGCACTGTGCCTCTTTAGCAGATGGGAATGAGTGTAGTTATTCAATGATTTGGTACGTGCATCAATTTTAATGATCAAAACAGGATTTTCTGTGCAGTGTCAAGGCATGAAGTTAAAAGGATAAAATGCCATCATATCTCTGGCACAGAAATGGATTAGGGCTGAAAACTTAATTGCTTATGAAAGTTAAAAGTTTGTTTAATGTTACTCTGGATTTGTGTTCATCTGTGAACTTATGATAATGAAGCCTTTCACTCCAATTTGGCTTTCTAGAGGAAGAACACATACAAATCCATTTAATAACCCAGGCTGACTTTTACCTCTAAACAGACAAATCAGGTGCAAAAGAGTAGAATATAGGTCTTTGTGTGTGCTTCACATCACATTGTTTTTCAGAAAATAGCACAATTTTGGAGCTGTTCTAAATGCAGAGATAAGTTTGGGAGGTCTAATGTATAGTATGATGAGCATAATTACTAATATTGGATAGTATACTTGAAATTAGATGAGAGTAGATTTTAAGTACTCTCACCACACACATAGACACAAATAATAGCTATGTACATGATGGATTGTTAACTAACTTGATAATGGTAATTATTTCATAATGTATACACATCAAAGTATCATACTGTATACCTGAAATTTATACAATTTTTATTTGTCAAGTTAACCTCAATAAAGCTGGAAAAATAAAATAAAGGTAAGGAGAAATATAAAATTAAAAGAAATGTATCAAGAACTTCAGTATATGGAATATTTGAAAATTTTAAATATATGAGCAGTAATAAAAATTTGACCGTAGAGTCAGAATTGTATGGCCATGTTAGTACATTCAAGGGGAAAATGAAAATTCAAGGAAGTGCCCAGATAATTATTTTATTCAATTACATTAGAATTTCAATTTTTATTTTATTTTTGGTATTTAATATATTGTATCTAATCTAATAAAAGAGTAATATGCAAATTAACTATCACTCTGAGACACCTAAGCCATGCCCACCAGCCAAGCCACGCCCATCAGCCAATCAGAGCAGCTGTACGCAAATTAATCCAGCCAACATGGCGGCCGGCAGCCACAGAGCTAGAGCAATAGGAGGCTTCTGTTGCACCAGTGCCTGCCTAGACCGGCTGGGCCTCTGCTCAAAGCAACCATGTTTCAATTATAGAAGCCATGGAGCTGAAGCAAACAGGAGGCTTCGTTGCCTGCCTAGGCCTCCGCTCAAGACAACAAAGTTTCAATTATAGAAGATAAATAAACCCCAGAAACCTGATTCCAGCCAGCCTCACTGGGACACTGGATCAATGGGAGCTGTGGGAAGCTTGAAAACAGCCCTCAGCCCCTCACTCAGGCAGGCCACATCCCCCATGGAGCGAGGGTCCACACTGGGGGGCTTGGCCAGCCTGCAAACAGCCATCAGCCCCTCACCCAGGGTGGCCAGGCACGCCAGCAGGTGGACATCCCCTGAGGGATCCCAGACGGCAAGAGGGCACAGGCTGCGCTGAGGGACACCCTGAGTGCACAAATTTTTGTGCACCAGACCTCTAGTATAATTATAATTATGTGTGGTAGTATATTTTTAGATTTTTATTGTTCTGTAAAAAACTATTCCGAAACCTAACATAAGCATTTATTTTACTCATGTCTTTGTGATCAGGATTGTGGGAAGGACTCTGATGGTGCCTTGCTGCTCCTTAGCACCTCTCTGTATTTCTCTAGAATTTTTTCTCTCTCTTTCATCACAAGGTGTCACATCCTTTGGAACTTTTCCATGTGGCTTGGGATTCTCACAGCATGGTAGGGTCAGGGCGTTCTCTTAGTTTAAAGAAGCAAATGATTCCAGGCTACTGAAGGGTCACACCTCCATCATTTCTTCTGTATTTGTATTGGTCAAAACAGACACAAGGCCTATTACATTCAAGAGCGTAGAGAAATAAATTCCACCCCTCAATGGGACTATTATAATACAAGATGGGTGATATTGCTGGCATCATCTTTAAAATATACAGTAGGCCACATAGCATTACCAGGGAGACACTGAAGGATCCCAATGCTTCCCTAGGTGTGATCGCAGACCACCTCTGACAGAATCACCTGAAGAGGGGGCGCTTTTGATGTGTAGAATGCTGAGCCTTATTTTAGACTTTCTGGGTCAGAATCAGATCTCCTTGTGGGGAAGCTTTAACAAGACCTCTAGGTGATTTCTATGTGCACCGAAGCTAGGGAAGAGTATTTCTGAGCAAGGCTCCAGACACAGAAAGACCTGGATTCAAATCTGACTGCAACCAGCGAACTATGTTGTGTGACTGGGAGTGACTTTATTCTCTCAGCAGTGGTTTCCTCTTCTGTAGATTATGCCTACTGATAGTACCTGCTTCACTGGATTATTTCTTAGAGTAAAATACAAATCACCTTGGAATGTGTACTAAGGCTTTGTCCACACGCATGGCCTGGTCCCAATTGTAGTCACAATGAAATTCGCCATTGCGCCACTCTGCCAATGATGAGTGTACAGTTTCTCTTTAAAAGCCCTCTGCTGGGTAAGTATGGACCTTCCTGTATGCTTAGGGAGTTGAGTTGATTCAAGTACAATAAAAAACTAACTTACTGAACAACAAGCAGCACACTAGCTGACAATAACCTTAAAATTGTTTTAAAATGGTTCAATGAAACAGTGAATACAGTTTGGGCAGGAAGACACTCTTGGCATTCATTCCCTGATTGGGCGAATTTCAAATATGTGTTGACATGGCCTTTTTGATCTCCTGGTTTGTTATTATACAGTAATGAACATGAGGTGCTTGATAGGAGGAAAAGTAGGGCTGATCTGGCAATTGGTTAAAGAAAGAAACTAAAAGCTCAACTTTATACATTTATGAACATATTTTGTGATAATAAAGTTAAAATAGAAAACATGAAATGGAGGCAATAATAAATAAATTCTGAGAAGCCCAAGCAGCTCTTGGAAAGTTTTGGGCTTAGAGTGTCAACCAAAGCCTCAGAAGAGACTCTCCAAGTATTTGATTCTGTCGAGGTGTCAGCTGCAGGGGATGTGAGGCTGCAGCATCTGAAAAATGGGCACCGTATGTTTGTGACAATGAAAGGAGCGTGTTCAGAAGATGAAAAGCACCAGGCTCTGTTTCTTGTCCCCGAAGAGCTCCTAACTCGAGGTTCTTCTTTAAAAGCCAACACACTTGAAATCCAGCACTTAAGCGTGTTTTGTACAGCTCAGAACAAATTGAGAAACAGGTCCTGGGAGAGGTCTCTTTAGAATGACAGACGGAATCTTTACACACCTTGTGAATTTTCCCAGTGTTGTCTGCCCCTGCAGAGAGAAAAACGCCACATCAAGTTGTCTTATTTGTGCAGTACGTGTTCCTTTAAAGTACTGAGGGCTTTATGGCTGATATTGATCTATATTTACCTATCTAATAAAGTTCCAAAGCACTCTTTTTTTAATAGTTTCTACGTATTGTTTAATGTTCACAAGAAGAGAGTGAGTTTTACATATATAAATTTTAAATGGAAGAGTACACCAAGTGTGATGGTTAAGGTGCCCATTTGAGAAAGGTTGACTGCTTAGTGTTAGGTGACATTTATTATCTTGCTAAGTAGTACACAATCCTACAAAGCACTCTTAATTACCTAATTTCTATTTCTTTTTGTTCCCTAATTTGTGTTTTCCTGTTCCCTCTTCTTTTTAAATTTTCTTACATTTGTTTATTTATCTTTCATAGTTATGTTCTGACCTCTACCTGTCTAATTTATCTTGGTAATGATGACAATCAACCAACAACCAAAACAATAATAACAAAATTAGTTCATGTATGTTGAGCATTTTCAGAGAATTAGATGCTACTATGTGTTTTTTTTTCTTTCCCCTCACCTGTGCTTCTTCTCTAGAACAAGCATTTTTATCCTATATTTTAAATTGGGGACATAATTTGTCTCCTTTTGTGATATGGCATCAGAGCCCTCATCAGAGCCATGAACACATCAAGAGCCTAGTCTATCATTCTGTTCCAATACTCGGAACGTAGGAGGAAGAAGCCATCTTGGACCACAGGACAAATACACTCACTGCGTACACACTTGATCTCAGGCATCACATCTAACAGACTCTATTGATTCGTTATTTTATTTCATTGTTAATACCTTGTGACCAAAAAAGGGAGAAAAATATCCCTTTGCCTCCCTCCTGCATAATCAGGGGATCAGGAGAGTTATAGGGTGGAGTGGCCTCAGTGAGCACTTGAGCAAAGAGCTCCTTGATTGCTTGTCTACTTTCTCCTGGGTCCCCCTGGTGTTGGAATTGGTGGGAGGGGAGCTGGGAAGGGAGACTCCCTTTCTTTGGCCCTGTGCATGAGTGTGGTTGTTTTCATTCCCAGTAAGTCTGACGTAACATCTTAGTATTATATCGGAGTACACACTGCAGAAGTTGGAGGAGCTTTCTGTTTCTCTCTGAGAGAGTTCATCCTCGATATTTCTTTTATGCCTGATATTGTTATGAAATCATTGGAACAGGCAGAGCATATCCTCAGGAAATACATTTAGATCTCTTCTGTGCAAGTATGAATTATGGGACAAACAAGAGGTTTTTGTTTTATCAAATCTTTAAAAGTGAAAACGGAGGAGGACATATTTTCAACAATTTTTGAAAATGGTGAAACTAAGCTGATTCAAGGAGTTATGTTTTCTGTGCTCTCGCCTGAGCACAGCCCACTTCTCCATGGAACTTTTATCTTAGCTGTCAGGATTAGGACAGAAGCACAACACAAGCAATTTGTATTCCAGGCAGACACAAAAATTCATCTCTAAAGAGTTAGAAAATGGGAGGAAGCTGCAATGAAGGTGGCTTGAATGAAATGAACACGAAACTGCGTGGGATGCCTCATAAAACAGCCTTGCTCAGGACCAACCGCTGCCATAATTGATCCCTTTGGAGGCTGCAAGCTGCCTTGACTTCAGAGGGGAAAGGAGGAAGCGATACACAAATTAGCAAGAATTACATAAGCTGTTTTACACCTGTTCCCTTCACTCTAGCCAGTAAAGCCAATGGTGTTGTCCAAAATGTACATCTAGTGAAGTCACATTGCTATTAAGGCATCTGTCTCTTAAGCTTGTGTTTAGTCCACTGCCTCTTGATGCTTCAAAGTAACTATACGCTTAGAATTTCTTCCTTTTTAAAAAACTATATTTTTAAAATTAGTGTCGACATACAATATTATATTAGTTTCAAGGATACAACATAGTGATTAGACATTCATGTATTTTATGAAGGGATCACCCTGATAAGTTTAGTACCCATCTGAAGCCATACATAGTGATAGCAATATTATTGACTATATTCCCTATGCTGTACTTTGTAACCCATAACTATTTTATAACTGGCAATTCGTACTTCTTATTCCCTTTTAACTATTTCACTCCCTCCACCCCCCAACCACCCTCCTATCTGGTGATCATCAATTTATTCTCTGTACCTATGGGGTTGTTTCTGCTTTGCTTGTGTGTTTAATTTTTAAAAAATATATTTTTATTAATTTTTTTTACAGAGAGGAAGGGAGAGGGATAGAGAGTTAGAAACATCAATGAGGGAGAAACATGGATTAGCTGCCTCCTGCACACCCCCTAGTGGGCATGTGACCACAACCAAGGTACATGCCCTTGACCATTCAGTCTGCAGGCTGATGCTCTATCCACTGAGCCAAACTGGTTAGGGCTAATTTTTATTTTATTTTTTTAGGTTGTACATATAAGTGAAATCATGGTATTTGTCTTTCAAACTAAAAAAATTTGCATAGCAAAGGAAACCATTGACAAATGAAAAGACAACTTACTGAATGGGAGAAGATATTTGCCAATGACGTATCTGATAAGGGGTTAATATCCAAAATACATAAGAAACCCATACAACTCAATACCAAAAAAGTAAACAATTCAATTAAAGAATGGGCAGAGGACATTGAATAGAGAACATAAATATGTCCAATAGACACGATGCTCAAGGTCACTAATCATCAGGGAAATGCAAATTAAAGTCACAATGAAATATCCCCTTACACCTGTCAGAATGACTATCATCAATAAACCAACAAGCGGAAAGTGATGGCTGGTGAGGATGTGGAGAAAAGCGAACCTCATGTACTGTTGCAGATTGGTGCAGCCACTATGGAAAACAGTATAGAGGTTCCTCAAAAAATAAAAGTAGAAGTACCAAATGCCCCAGCTATTCCACTTTTGCGCATTTTTATGAAGAAATCTAAAACACTAATTTGAAGAGACAGCTGTCCCTTAATGATTCATTGCAGCATTATTTATAGTAGCCAATATATAGAAGAAACCTAAGTGTCCCTCAATAGATTAGATAAAGAAGATGTGGTACATATATATAATGGAACATTGCTCAACCCTTTATAAAAAGAATGAGATCATGCCATTTGTGACAACATGGCTGGACCTAGAATTTCTCTCTTAAAGCATTGGAATTAATAATAACATTGAAGCAGGTGATTTTCTAGCTCCAATGTGAGCCTAGAACAGTTCACAGCTGTTTTTTAATGTATGTGTGACCCAGTGTATCAGTCTCACTCATTATGCAGTCAAACTGCACTGTATCTTGCCTAATTTTGCTAACTCATGTAAACTTTCATTTCAAACTTTTCCCCTGTATCTCTAGACATAATAATTTATTCTCTGACAGAACTTACATATGCTTTTTTTTAAATTTATCTTTATTGTTCAGATTATTACAGTTGTTCCTCTTTTTTCCCCCATAGCTCCCCTCCTCCCAATTCCCACCCCAACCTCTGACCTTGCCCCCCCCATTGTCCTCATCCATAGGTGTACAATTATTGTCCAGTCTCTTCACGCATCCCCAACACCCTTAACCCCC
>PVJC01007837.1:0-50185 GCA_004026665.1 Murina feae
AAGGAAGAAAGAAAGCAGGCCAAAGACAATATCTTCCTATCCTTCAGGAATGTAACATCTATTTTGTTGGAAAGATAAGAGCAAGATAGCTAACCAGATAATGATAAGGGGGAAAGGTTGCAAGAGTTCAAAGGAAGAAGAAAAAATAATTAGGATAAGGTTTCAGTTAGATAAAGGGTTTACAAGGTGACACAGTCTAGTTAGTATTATCCCAGTTCTCAAATTCATTTACCACACTGACATCATTCTTTCTACTGAGCTATCTCATTCTCTGCCTTGGCTTAATAAGAACATAAAATCAGAATACTCCTAAATCAAACCTTTTTCATTTGTATGTTTCTGAAAGTTATCTATAGAACTTTCACTGCTATCTCATTGCAAATAAAAGGTTCTCTCAGATGAAAAATAAAAATCCACTGTTGGAAGTCTCTATGAGATACTTTAAGAATGAGCAAACTGTTGTCACAGGTCTTTATAATTCTACAATATTTTCTAAGTTATTTGCCTGTTTTAACATAAAAATCCTCATTTTCTATCAGTTAAAATTACTCTGTTACAATCCACAGTAATGATTCAAGTTAGGCTGTCTTTTTTAGATAGTCCTGTTTTTGTTGTTGTTGTTGTTGTTGTGTGTTTTTTATTAGATAAAGTCAGTCAATAAAATAACAGAAGGTATTTATAATTTTGACCTTTTAGTTAGTGAACTGGAATTATGGTGTTATGAACTAACATATAGATATTAGGTTCTTCCCAATTATTACTATTTGTATGTAAATATCTGTAGTTGGTAATTAGGTCTCCTTTCCAATAAAACTGTAACTGTGTGTGGTATGTCACAAGTAAAAGGTCTCTGACTAAATTTCACCATATATACAAATATTAATTTGTAAGCAGTCGGGAAAGCTATTCTGTAAGCTCAGAGAAGTCCCAGCTTTCTGCCCTTTTACTTTTTCTGACAAGCATCCTTACATGAAATGCTAATGGAAGCAGCTTCAACTCCTTTGGAACAGGGGTAAGCATAAGGAGCTCAAGTGGCAGCATGCCCTGCACACTGCTGAGCACAGGGAAGGACAAAGTCCTCCAACAGGTATGGGGACTCCCTAGATTCTTCAACTGTCTTCATTCCTGAATAGAAGTGTCTATATAATATTCTAACAAACCCACCTATGTAGAAGCCATTTCACTAAAGAAATAAATCATTTGTAACATCTGTTAATGAATTATTCTATGATAATTAGAAATAAAGATACTTAATGCCTTGTAGTAGCCATTTGTAAAAAACAAAAACAAAACCCTGGAGTTTTTTTATTAATGTCTTCCCACAAAATAACCAGCCCTATTGTCTTAACTATCAAGTTATTTCAAATGCTAACTGACCACCCTTGTGTTCTTTCAAATCTCTACTCTCAGTGAACTTTTTTAGTTGGGTACATGAACTGCTATTAAAGATGTATTTAAAAGTCTCACTATGGCTTTGGATTTGTGAGTTTTTGTTTTTCTGCATTTGAATTTTATAATAGTGCATGTAAGTTTAGAATTCTTTCTCTTCTGGTAAATGCTTGCTTTAAAATCTATTGTATGATGTAATCAAAACTACGTCATGTTTTTTGGATGATATTTGTCTGTTATATCTTTTTTTCCCCCTATATTTTCTACTTTTCAACTTCAATATGTTTAGTTTTAAATGTGCCTCAACTCTGTCAATCTCTTTTCTTTATTTGGTAAGCTTATACATATATATTCATTGTAATTACTGATATAAATTTGGATTTATTACTAGAGTTGTGTTTTATCCTTATCTGCCCTGCTTTTCCTTTCTTATTTTTTTTAAACTTTCTTTGATATGGATTGAATTTTCTTGTTTCATTTCTTTTGATTTTTTTTACTGGTTTGAAATTTGTATTCCTTTTTTTATTTCAACAGTTAATCTAATTACACTGGCTTCTACTGTTGTGGCTATTGGTAAACCAGTTGTCATTCTAATTGTTGTTAGGTAATCTGTCTTTGTTCTCTAGCTATTTTAAATTTGTTTTTTTCTGCCTTTGGTGATCTGAAGTTCCACTGAAGTGTTTCTAGTTGTATATTTCTTTTACATTTCTTTGTATATGCTCCCCAAATCACTTCTAGAAAATTCTTAGCTATTATATTTTCAAATACTACCTCTACCCTCACATTAACTCAATCTGGAACTCTGATTAGATGTATATTTCAACTCTACCCCTCATTTCCCTTAATCTCTCTTTTATGTGTTGTCCCTTTTGTCTCTCTGTTCTGTATTATTGAATTTCTTCAAATCTATATTTCACTAATTCATTCATTAGATGTCTTTCCATAGTCAACTTTATAGATTCAATTATTATGTATTTAATTTATAGTAACTGTTCTTCCCCCCCCCCCCCCCCCCCAGTTTCACTGGTTGTTTTCATTTACTTTTATTTTCAATTCTTCCAACTTTTTTTTGATTATATTAAACATATGTATTTCTATTCTGTATTTAATGGTCCCAATATCTGACATCATTTGGGTCCTTTGTGTTTTTACATGTTTTATAAATTTTTAATTTAAGTTCATTTTTAGAGCTTTATCTATGTGAATCTCTGATAGTGTTTTCCTCTTTATAGATTTGTATTTTTCAGGCATATGGAGGAACTGCTCACTTGCAATTGAGCAGTGGCATTTTGGACAACCAGGTATTTGGTTCCAGAGGATAAATAGTCTATGAAAAGAATATGTATCTCTTTTATATAAGAATCCTATACTATTTTTATAGGGGGAAAAAAGACACTGATTCTAGTTTACATTTGTAGAATGAAAATTCTAGTTTTGATGATGCAATTTTATTTCAACTTTTATAGTTAAAATTAAAGTATGTTTCTATAAAAAAGTACATATTAACCTATGATCATTTGCTGAAGAGTTTCACATTTATATTCTTTAAGCTACTAGAAAAAATTTCCCATATTATGCCTTAATGTTTATTTAAAATAAAGCCAAGTAAAAAATTTTGGAAGATGTGGAGAATGCTTTGCTTCTATTTAAAAAAAAACATTAAGACAAGATCTAAACTATTATCTATATACCAGAGGCCCGGTGCACAAAAATTTGTGCACTCGGTTGGGAGGGGGGTCTCTCATCCCGGCCTATGTCCTCTCACAGTCTGAACCCCTTGGGGGATGTCCACCTGCTGGCTTAGACCCACTCCCTGGGCGATTGGAACTAAGCTGGCAGTCAAACATCATTCTGGCAGCCGAGGAGCCCTGGGGGATGTCCACTTGCCAGCGGGGAGCAGGCCTAAGCTGCAGTCAGACATCCTTAGCACTGCTAAGGGGGCAGGAGAAGCTCCCACCACCACCACTGTGCTGGCAGCCATCGACCTGGCTTGTGACTTAGCAGATCTCCCCCTGTGGGAGTGCACTCACCACCAGGGACATCTCCTGCATTGAGCATCTGCCCCCTGGTGGTCCGTGTGTGTCATAGTGACCAGTCATTCCAAGTCATTCTGCTGTTAGGGTCAATTTGCATATTACCCTTTTATTATCTAATCTAATAAAAGGGTAATATGTAAATTAACCATCACTCTGAGATACCTAAGACACACCCACCAGCAAAGCCACACCCACCAGCCAATCAGAGCGGCTGTATGCCAATTAACCCAGCCAAGATGGCAGCTGGTAGCCCATGGAGATAGAGCAAACAGGAGGCTTCCATTGCACCAGCGATGGAGTTGAAACCGCCTGCCTAGGCTGGCTGGGCCTCTGCTCAAGGCAACAATGTTTCAATTATAGAAGCCACAGAGCTGAAGCAAACAGGAGGCTTCATTGCCTGACTAGGCCTCTGCTCAAGGCAACAAAATTTCAATTATAGAAGCTAAATAAACCCCAGAAACCTGACCCCAGCCAGCCTCACTGGGATGTTGGGTCAATGGGAGCTGTTGGCAGCCTGAAAATGGCCCTCAGACCCTCAGCCCCTCACCCAGGCTGGCCACACCCCCATGGGGTGAGGGTCCCCATTGGGGGGCTTGGCAAGCCTGCAAACAGCCATCAGCCCCTCACCCAGGCTTATCAGGTATGCCAGCAGGTGGACATCCCCCGAGGGGTCCCAGACTGTGAGAGGGCACTGGCTGGGGTGAGAGGACCACCCCCCCAGTGCACAAATTTTTGTGCACGGGGCCCCTAGTATAGGATATAAAAACCTAAGCCACTGTTACCATCTGTCGACCAGTTCCTATGACGTGCACTTACCACCAGTGGCAGATGCTCAATGCAGGAGCTGCCCCTTGGTTGTCAGTGCACTCCCACAGCCAACCTCCCACAGCCAGTCACCCTCCCACAGTCCCTTCCCCCAGACTGAGCAAGATGGCCCTGATTGGCTCTGATCACAGGCCAGGCTGAGGGACCTAGTGCACTAGGCCTCTAGTTTGTAATAAGGTAAAAACAATTTGCCTTTGTCATTAATTATTGAAAATCACTTAGTAATAGCAAAGTGAATTTGGAGGGGAGTACAATGAACCAATAACTTAATTAGCATTGTTTATGAACTTGTTAGAAGTGATCATTTTGATTTCTGGAGGAATTTAAACAAGTTCATAATTCTACATTTTTCTCACCCTGAGAAAAATTCCAATATAAAGTAATTTCTTCAATATTACAAAATAAAATACAGATTCTCTTAATGTCTTCTGTCATTGTCAAACAAGTACAATTTTAAAGGGAAGTGATATATTTATAAATTAAATATGAATTCTAGATTTTGAAGTGTTTTATAAATAAGCAATTTTGACTTATTAAAGTCATTTTATTGCCTTTGAATCTCCATATCCAGGCAGTCAGCTGCCTCTTCTCATTAGAATGTGTACTCTTCCTCTTTCTTGAACACGAAAACACAGCCCCAAACTTCTATGGTTGGCAAAAGGAAGTATTATCACAACATGATTACAATGAAGACTCTGAAACTTTTTCTCCTTGAAAGAAGAGGATTTTGTTTCAATCTTCTGCTTATGGTTGTTGAATGACTAAGATCCTACTAGACAACACAAAGGGAAACCAAGGAGATCATCATGTGTTCACGTTTGTTAGAGCATCACCTCAGGGTTCTTCTCAAACTCAGCAAAACTGAGGCAAATCTATAAACTATCAAAAGACTTATGGGAATTAACATTTATAGCAAATATACACACACACACACACACTCACACACAAACTTCCCCTATGATATAAATCTTCCTTTTCATTTTACTACCACTCTTATTTAATGCTTACTCTAAGAGAATCCAAGCTAGAACAGTTAGAGCATTATGTTTGCAAAAATCAGAATAAGGAAACAATTGCGCATGAGGAGCAAATAATTAGGATTGATACAATTTGATCTTTTTTTCTTTTTTTAATTTAAATTCTTTGTTGTTTAAAGTATTACATAAGTCTCCATTTTCCCCCCTTGACCTCTCCCCAGCCACCCCCATTCCCTAGTATATGTCTTTCCCCCTCTTCCTCCCCCAGGTCTGTGCCCATTGGTTATGCTCCTATGCATGCATGCAAGTCCTTTGGTGATCTCTTACCCGCTCACTCCACGCCTCCCCTCATAGATTGGACAGTCTGTTCGATGCTTCTATGACTCTGGTTCTATTTTTGTTCATTAGTTTATGTTGTTTATTATATTCCACAAATGAGTGAGATCACGAGATATTTATCTTTCTCTGACCGGCTTATTAGCATAATGCTCTCCAGTTTCATCCATGCTGTAGCAAATGGTAAGAATTCTACAATTTGATCTTGAACACATTTTATCCAAAAATACTTTAGGGGTTATATTTCCAAAGCTACTAAAAATTGTAGAGCATATAACAATAATTTAATTGTTTTAGAAAAACAAACCAATATGCGAGAGTCACTGCCCCTGGGATTTTATAATTTTTAATTCCAGGCATAATTTTTAAGCCAGAGACATTGAGCATGAGAAACACATACACATGCACACACCCACAACCCACACCCACACTCACACTTATAGTCTAACTATAATAGCTATTTTGTGGCTAGAAAAGCAGCTAATAGACACTAAGTACTATGGAAATATTTCTGTATGTACAAACACTAAAAGAAGAGACCGGACCTGAAATAACCAGAAAATCTCTAGTTTGTTGCCAAGATGCCTGTTGAGAGAAAGTAACAGCTGGTAGATGTCACTTAGATTTGTGCATCCAAAGCAGGAACTAACAGTATTGATATCCTCTCCCATACATGTCCAGTATAATAATTTAGCAGAGAGGGAAACAAAACAGAATCATAATCTAGATTAGAAAAAAAGATGGAACTAAAATATGTGATGGCAGACGTTTGTATTAGGAAAAAAAGACAAACATATTTTTGAACCAACCAAAATACTGTATGATGCCTTTTTATAGTGCTACTCATCAATGCTGACAGGTGGGGACTTACAAAAGAAAAGGAAATAACATGCTGAGTTTGCTTGGATTGAATCAATACAGATAAACACACTGATTGAAAGGATGGCTCTCAAATAAAACAAAACATCCCAAGAAGAAATAAATGAAGCAATTTAGATTTATACTCTGATTAATTTAACTTAAAAAACTATTTTAGTCTTTGTTCTAAAATATAATTTTAAAATTATAAATAAATATAATATATGTAACTGTAAATTTTCAGGCAGTAAAGAAAGGCATGAAAAAATGTAAAAATTTCTCTCTCTCAACACTATATTTCTCATATAGTATGTATCCCAAAAGTCATATTGCACATAGTCTTCAACTGACTTTTTTTTCTTCTGACAAAATATTCTGAAAATTTTCTATATCTATGAATATAGATAAGCATGTGGTATGATATTGCAAAGAATGAGTATAATGTCATTTAATAATATTTGGGTCACCGCCGTATTTTTAATAATCACAAACAATGCTCTAATGAATGTTCTGTAAAGTCCTTTGGATTAATATCTGGAGACATGCATTGTCTGGAGGCTGTATTCTGGTGGAGTTTCAGTTTTCCAAGAAATAAAAGTAATTATTTTTATGTTTTCTTATCTTTAGGACTCTTCTTTGTTTACAGACCCAGTTCCCTCCATTCTCCCACCCCTCACACATATACATGCACCTGTTTAATTCCAGAGTCCATACGATCTCAGTTAAAAAGTTACTTAATCTAAGAAATGTTTTCTGATTATTCCCATCTTAACTTCCCATTTTAATCTACTAATGTACTGTATGGGCATTTTAAAAAATATTATTTCTTTTTTAAGCACCACCACATCAACCAGAGTCCTGCTATTAGCCCCTCATTTTATTTTCTACTGGGGTGGAAAATGCAGAGCTCCTCCCATCTCTATCTCTTGGTTGAAATAATGCAATTGTACTATACTCATGCTCATAAATCTGCTCAATTTAGGTAACACTGTGATTAATTGACTTGAAGAAAAACAGGAAAATTAGTTTTTGATGGAACTAAGTAAGGATTTAAATTGACTGACCAGTTAAGGCAAATAATTTAGTCAGTATAGACTCATATGGAATAGTCTGCATCCTCTCAATAATATCTTATAGAAAATCCAGTTACATTAACACCAAAGGACACTGACAATCAACATTACAAGTATCAGTATATATTATTAGTATAGATTATTATTACTCATAGAGTAATCTAAATATGGTGAAAGTACTTCTACTTCAGGCAAGATAGAAGAACAGGAACATGTACCCTCCAGTCTGAAGTAACTAAAATATTTGATAAAAGATGTGGCACAATAATTTTCGACATGGGACATCAAATAGTACAGAACAGTGATCGCTTTAGAGAAGAGAAACAAATGAATCCTAGGATTGCCCCAGCTAACACCCTAAAGATATTTACTATGTGGCAGCATAGGGAGAAGGAACCAACAAAGAAAGATTCAGGAAGTCTTTCTGAATTTAAGAAATGGAGGGCAGTATCCAAAAATGTCAAAGCAGCCAAAATTCACTGGCAGAATATGGAAAGAAGAAAGTCATAGAGAAGGGCTGTGAGATCTACTAGTATAGAGAGCACCTATTTATTTTCAGCTGAGGACTAATCAGCACATGCATATGATGAAACTACCTGAGGGGAATAATCTCCAGTACTAGCACATATTGGGGGAAAGTTTATTTTTCAATTAGCCAGAATTAAAAACAAAAATCTCATAATTTACAATGAACCAGGTAGAATATACTAAGGGTATTAAACTCAGTAATGGAGAAAATTAGTCCTAGAAGCAAGTCTGCTCTAGTCCTGCCTAACAGAGCTTAAAAGCAAATCCCAATAGAGTCAAGCTGTTTTTAAGTCACTGCAGTACATTCCAAAACAAAAGTCAAGACATTGATTAAATACAGAATTATTTTATACCCAACATGGTAAATTTCACAATATCTGTCATCTAATTAACAATTATAATGCATATACAACACACATACATGCACACATAAAATATAAATCAATTGAAAGATCTAGAAATAATAGAAATTAAAATCTAGCAGGCAGCCCTAACCGGTTTGGCTCAGTGGATAGAGCGTCGGCCTGCGGAATGAAGGGTCCCAGGTTTGATTCCGGTACAGGGCATGTACCTCGGTTGCGGGCATATTCCCAATAGGGGGTGTGCAGGAGGCAGCTGATCGATGATTCTCTCATCAATGTTTCTAATGCTCTATCCCTCTCCCTTCCTCACTGTAAAAAAATCAATAAAATATATTTTTTAAAAAAACTAGCAGGCAAAGGCATTAAGAATCTTTATAAATATACTCGTGGCCCAGTGCACGGGTTCATGCACATTGAAAGGAAATTAATTAGAAGAAATATTTTAATATTGCTATTCACCATTTCTGTATAATAGAAGTATCAGAGATGAAAGAAAATTAGTAAAATGTATATGAAAATAATGTATAAATTGATTAATAAATAAACAATAATATCATGATATAACAACAACAAAGACATGATATAAAAACAACAAAAACATGATATAAAAACAATGACTGATAAATTGATTAAACTTATTCTAATATCTCCCTGTATACCACATTAAGATCTCCTTCCATAGATCCTGTTAATACATCAGCTTTGGTTAAGTTAGGTTGCAATCTTTTGATAATAAATCTAGTACCATCACAAAGACCCCATTTACTATTAAGATTTCTTAGTAGCATAATGATTGCATCTACTTTTAATTTTATGACATGGCATTCCTGAAGGAGTAATACTATTAAGAAATTCGATGGGAACATTTTCCTTTTCGACCTCATCTGTTGAATCAATGAAATCATCACTCAAATAGGTGTGAAAATCTCCATCAATTATATCCAAAATTTCTTCATTTAATTTATCAACATGCTTATTTTTTGGACAAATAATCATATGTTTAGATATACTCAGAGCTTTATATGTATCGCACATGTGCAAGTCAATGTTTATTTTTATTTATTTTTGGGGAGTTACAATAGTTTTATCATTTATTCTGTTTTTGTTTGAATAAGAACAAAATAAATGTAAACAGGAAGTGGTCTTGGTGAATCAGTCACGGGGCTCCTCCAAGTCCACATTGGTGTTCTCTCGCTTATGCTTGGATAGTTGTTCTTTGATGGCTTCTACCTCAGCAGGAGTGAACTTGGGGGTTAGCATCACAGTGTCATAATCAAACTCTTCATCAAGTCTGAAGGGCTGAACTTCATCCCTGAGTATCTCATTCTTTTGCGTGTCCGCTCCTTCCATTGTGGGCCTTGGATTGACTGCAGGGGTCAGAGGCTGTGCTGTGGGAAGAACTTCAGCTGCATGAGGAATGCCGGAAGGGATGTGGGTGCTTACATCCTCCACTTCCCCGGGGCAGCAGCGGCAAATCTTCACCTTTCCTGCCCAATTTGAATCACCTTGAACGGAACTACCAACTTGTTGGCCTTCATCCAGCACTATCTGTTCCTCTTCTGAACACTGTGATGAAGTACGAAGAAAGATGGCTTTACTCCTAAGGTGGTGATCATTTGGTTCATTTTCATGAGTAAGTTGTACTGAAATAAATATGTCTTCTGAAGATCTGGTTCCAAATAAGCCTCTTCGGATCACTTTATCCTCTCCCAATCCCTAGATTTCCGGTCTGGCTCCAAACCTAGTCACTTCACACTTTGGACGTCCTCCTTCTGAGAAAAACGTCCTAGGAGTCTCCCCTCCCAGAGCAATGGACACTGTCTTAGCCAAGCAACCCATAGAGAACTCAGTCAATGTTTATTTTTAAATTGCTAGTGTGTGTCATATGTACCAGCCGGTTGGTTGGTCGGATGGTTGGACGGACTGATGGTCGGTCACTTAGCCTTTTATATATAGAGATACCACATTTCAAAAAGTTAGAAAAAATATTTTATGTTAATATTTGGAAGATTTTAAAACATTAAAGTTCTAGAGCTGATAAATGCAATATATAAAATTTAATACATACAGTAGATGGGATTAACACCTAATAAGACAATACAGAAATAAAATTAGTAACAAAAATTATCTAAAATGAAACAGAGAAAAATGACTGGGTGGGAAAAAAAGAGAGCAGACATCAGTAACTTATGGGACAATTTTAAGCAACCTAATTTATAGGTATTGAGTCCCCGAAGAAGTTGTAGGAAAAGGGCAAAAGTAAATTGGAAAATAATAGAGGAAAAGCTTCAACTATGGTCCCACAGAAAACCAAGAAACTGAGCTATATAAATAAGCATAAACAATATGAAGAGAACTTTATCAAGTTTATGAATTATAACTAAATTATTGTAAAATTGTATAAAGATAACCTTAAAAGGAGCTAAAGAAAAATTATGCCTTATGTAAAGTAACAAAGATAAGACTGACAGTAAATTTCTTAATGAAAACAAAGCAAGACATAAGACATCTCTTTCACCCCAGGACATGCTGAGAGAGAGGAAAGAAGAGAGAGAGAGAGAACACACACACATACATGCACACAAAACATCAATGTAAGATGAGTTGCCTTCTGTACACTCCCTGACGAGGGATCAAACCTGTAACCCAGGTATGCTGCCCTGACCAGGAATCTAACTAGTAAACTTTTGGTGCATGGGTTGTTGCTCAACAACTAAGCCACTCTGGCTAGATAAGAAATCTCTTTAAAGTACTAACAAGCAACAACAACAAAAACCCGGTCAACTTAAAATTCTACAGTCAGTGAAATATGTTTTAAAAACAAAGGAGAAATGGTGATGTCTTCAGATATTGACTTTTCAGATATATAAATGCTGAAAGAAATCACTGACAGCAGAAGTGCACTATAAAAAACATTAAAGTCTTTCAGGCAGAAAGAAAATGGTACCAAATGGCGGAATGTGAAGGAATGAAAAGCACCGGAAATGGTAAAGCTGTGGATAAATACATCAGATATTTTTTCTATTTTTGAAGTCTCTTTAAAAGATAATTGACCATTTACAAAAAGTATAAGAATGCATTGTGGAGAGTATAATATATTTAAGAGGAAATATTATGAAAAAAATAGCACAAAAATGTGACAAAAGGGGGGAAATGAAAATTATCGCTTAATCTACATGAATTATAATATTATTTGAAGGGTAGACTGGGTTAATTTCAATGTGCACCCTACAAAGAAGTAACTAAAAATAGTTTTAAGTGCCTTGACCAGTGTGGCTCAGTTGGTTGAGCATCATCCCATGCAACAAAAGGTCTCCAGTTTGATTCCTGGTCAGGGCACATGCTGGGGTTGTAGACTGGATTCCTACTAGGGGGCATGGAGGAGTTAGCTGATGGATGTTTCTCTCACATCAATGTCTCTTTCTCTCTCTCTCCCTTCCTCTCTCTCTAATATCAATGAAAATGTATTTTTTAAAAGTTTTAACTAAGAAACCAACAATATAAAACAAACAACAAGATGTATACTTAAACCCAACCACATTAATATTTATACATTAAATGTAAGTGGCCTATTAATAACAATTAAAAGTCAACATTGTCAGATTAGATTCTTAAATCAACACCAAATTACATGCTGCCTATAATAAACCCCAATTAAATCAAAAGACACAAAAATGTTAAAAGGTAAAAGAATGGTACAATATATACCACGTTAACATTAACACAAGAAAACTGGGGGGTGGCTATATTATCAACAGACAAAACAGATTTCATATAAATTAAAGTATCATTTCATAATAAAAGGACAAACCTATCAAAAGGAAATTTGGTTTTAGATATTTATGCAGCTAACAACAAAGATTCAAAATACATGAAACAAAAAATGATAGAACTACAAGGAAAACACTGAAATCTACAGTGAAAATCAGAGATTACAACACTAGACTCTCAGTAATTAATAGATCAGCAGTTGAGAGAAAATCAGTAAGGGTATAGAATAAGACTATCAGCAAATGTGACTTAATTGACTTTTATAGAACACTTTACTCAATGAGATCAGAGTACACATTTTAAGTACATATAAAGCATTTGTCAAGTTAGACAACATCTTGTACCATACAACTCAATAGTCTCAATAGTTGTTACACTAAATTATGTTCTCCTATAACAATAAAAATTAGAAATTTGTAACAGAAAAATATAGAGAATTCTTTAAATACTTGTCAACTAAATTGTACATTTCTAAATAACCCCTGGGTCAAAGACAAAATGACAAGTGTCTTATAATTATTAGCTGTGTTAAGTAAACTACTAATATGTTATGACTTTTTATGTTAATCAAACCTACCCACTTCAAAAAATGACCCAAATAAGTCTTATTATACATTGGATTATTATCGCCTATCTGTCTTTAAGTACTTTACATTCAATTATCTAAAATTTTCTGAGGACAAACTATAAGCTCAAAGACCCAATAATGCAAAACTCCATTATAGTATGGAATTTTCTGAGTATAGCAGGAAAAATGAATAATGGCAGTAAAATTACTTCCCTTAGGGTTAAACAGATACACTGAGTGGCCAGAATATTATGACCACCCCATCAGTACTTCATTAGGTCACCTTTTGCCTTCAATACTGTGGTGATTCTTCTTGGCACTGACTCCACAAGATGTTGAAAGGTGATGCAAGGAGTCATCTGATGAATAGCATTGTCCAGTTCTGTGAGATTTAGTGGTTGTGGAACCTGGTGGCTCTTTTAACTTCGTCCCACAAATGCTCAATTGGATTGAGATCTGGTGATTGTGGAGGCCACCTAAGCAAGGTAACGTCTCCCTAATATTCTTTTATTTTAAAATATATTTTATTGATTTTTTACAGAGAGGCAAGGAAAGAGATAGAAAGTTAGAAACATCGATGAAAGAGAAACATTGATCAGCTGCCTCCTGCACACCTCCTCCTGGGGATGTGCCCACAACCCTTTACTGGAATCGAACCTGGGACCATTTAGTCCTCAGGCTGATGCTTTATCCACTGAGTCAAACTAGTTAGGGCTCCTTCATATTCTTGAAACTCATGCACAATATGAGCACCATGGCATGGTGCATTGTCTTATTGGAAGAAGCCATCTCCATTAGGATACGCCATCAACATGATAGGATAAACTTGATCAGAAATTATACTTAGATATGTTGTGCTATTCAGAGGTTTATAGTGGTCTGGCCCTCTAGCAACTTCAGTGGGAAATTATAGCTAATTTGTGTACAAACGTTAGGTGGTCAACATAATCTGGCCACTCGGTGTATATTTAATTTAAGAGCAGTACATTTGTTATTAAGCATCTCCAAATATCTGAAATCCATTAAGCAAAAATTAGCTATCTATGTTAAAATAAATACTAAATGGGGCCCTAACTGGTTTGACTCAGTGGATAGAGTGTCAGCCTGCAGACTGAAAGGTCCCAGGTTTGATTTTGGTCAAGGGCATGTACTTTGGTTGCGGGCACATTCTCAGTAAGAGGTATGCAGGAGGCAGCTGATCAATGTTTCTAGCTCTCTACCCCTCTCCCTTCCTCTCTGTAAAAAATTAATAAAATATATTTTTAAAAAATAATGGGAGTGACTGATACACTGTGCTAACATCATACATTGCTATGCTTTTCAAGGTAAAACATAGATGAATATAATATAAATATTTTAGAAACAGAAGTAGCAGCCTAAGTAAGTTATAGGAGAAAAATGGAATTATAAAGCTAGGAAAGATCCTAAAGATCATTTTAGTCTAATTCCTTCACTGCTCCAATTGCAATTAAATTGCAATTAAAAGACCATCTAGGTCAGTGCAATCCAAAAGTAATGTAATGCAAACCACAAATATGAGCTACACATGGAACTTCAAATTTCCTAGTGGTCACATTGAGAAAAATAAAGAGAAATAGCTGAAACTAATTCAATATTTAATTTAATCTAAGATATGCAAAATATAATTTCAACATATAATCAATACAACATATAACCAATACAATATGATGAAACATTTTATGTCTTTTTACTAAGTATTTAAAATCCTGTATGTAATTTACACTTATAGTTCATTTATACTAACCATATTTCAATATTCAAAAGCCACATGTGGCTAGTAGCTACCATAAGGGAGAGCACAGGTCTAAAACCATCAAGCATTGCAATGCAGCTAGAATGAGCCCTCTGTAATCCTGATTCTCAGCACAGAACTTTTCCAAATTCATCAGGCCTCTTCCAAGGCTAATAAATCATTGTCTACTCTGATAAAATGTGTTCTGGTAAGCTCAATATTTCCCAAAATGAGTTCATTGTAAATGGCTTAAAATGTTCATAATGAAAACATGTTTTGCACTCAGTTTTCTGTAATATATGATAGCTAATTGTTAAAAAATCTAAGAATGAGTATTCTAATAGAGACAGTTCCTTTAAGTCATAATCAAGGGTATCCAGTATCTGTATTATCTGTATCTAATCTAATAAAAGAGTAATATGCTAATTGTATCACTCCACTACATTCCAAGCCATGCCCACCAGCCAATCAGAGCAACTATATGCAAATTAACCCAACCAAGATGGCGGCCGGAAGCCACAGAGCTGGAGCAAGCAGGAGGCTTCATTGTCCCAGTGATGGAGGAAGCTGCCTGCCTAGGCAAGCTGTGGTCTCCGCTCAAGGCAACGAAGATTCAATTATAGAAGATAAATAAAGCCCAGATACCTGCTTCCAGCCAGCCTTACTGGGAGCTTGGGTTGCTGGGGACTGTCGCCAGCCTACAAACAGCCATCAGCCCCTCACCCAGGATGGCCACACCCTCATGAGGTGAGGGTCCCTGCTAGGGGGTTTGGCCAGTCTTCAAACAGCCATCAGCCACTCACCCAGGCTGGCCAGGCACACCAGCGAGATCCAGGACACCCTTTAGGGAAAACCAGCCGGCCCTTACTCATGCACCAGACCTCTATCCTATATATAAAAGGGTAATATGCAAATTGACCCTAACAGCAGAACCATAGGGAATGACTGGTCACTATGACACACACTGACCACCAGGAGGCAGATGCTCAATGCAGAGCCCTGGTGATCAGTGCACTCTCACAGGGGAAGCTCTGCTTAGCCATAAGCCAGTACAGCAGTGGTGGTGGGAGACTCTCCTGCTTCCTCAGCAGTGCTAAGGATGTCCGACTGCAGCTTAGGCCTGCTCCCCGCTGGCAAGTAGACTTCCCCTGAGGGTTCCTGGGCTGCCAGAGGGATGTCTGACTGTCATCTTAGGCCCGATCACCCACTGAGCGGTCCCAAGCCAGCAGGTGTATATCCCCCGAGGGTTCCCAGACTGTAAGAAGACACAGGCTGGGCTGAGGGACCCCTTCCTCAAGTGCACAAATTTTTGTGCACCGGGCCTCTAGTCAATACATAATAGAAAAGCCGTTAAGATTTTATTCCAATTTATATACATAGGTGACAAAAATCCATTTATTATTAACACCAAAGGATATATATTTCTAATCATTTCTTTCAAACACAGCAATGGAATTTTACTTGGCATTAAATTTTTAAAAACTGATTTATTTTTCATTTACATAATTACGTACCCATCCTTTGACTGACATTAATGTATACCTATTTCAGCAACAAGTATGTTCTCCTCTCTTACCTGAACCATTATTAAAGTACTAGAGGCCTGGTGTGTGAAATCCATGTAGTTTCCCTAAGGCCTGGCCAGCAATCAGGGCCAGTCAGGTTATCCTCCTTCCTGCCTCCTTCTTCCCTTGCTCCCTCAGTGTTCCTCCACCATCACTGGTTGCTCACCATGTTCTGCCCCATCCCCTGGTGGTCAGCACATGTCATAGCTAGTGATCAAACTCTGGTCTCCCAGTCAAACTCCCAAAGGGAAAATTCACATATTAGCCTTTTATTATAAAGGATTGGTATAAAATAGCCAATCTCATAACAAGTCTTTGCATATTAGACCATTATTTTATATTAGTTCACTGTTTTTAATTCTATAAAGTATTTCCCCTCTATAAAAACCAACATAGTTTCCAAATTTAAGTTTTACTCATAAAATCTAAAGTAGCTTAATCTTTGATTGAATAGAGAAAAACTAACAAAATTTGAAGAACTTTATTACTTTGCAATTAGCATTCTAGTTTGCTAATAACACCTCAATGTGACTTTTATTAAATGTGTAAATTACAATACATGAAACAAGATTTAGTAAAAATAAAAGATGGTACATTTAAAAATGTTAATGTGTACTCAAATCATAGATACTAGTGTGTGGTTATGATGGCAACAGAATCTTGATGAGCACTACCATCACCATTGTCATCACTTCTACCACCAAATTTCATATGTTAAGACTGCAGCTCAGAAATAATTTTATGTGTTTTGATTTTTTCCCCCAAGAAATGAATTAAATATTATCCCAATAAATTGTTTTTATGTATAATGAGCAAGCCATTATTACAACACTAGAGGCCCAGTGCACAAAAATTTGTGTGCTTAGAGGGGTCCCTCAGCCCGGCCTGTGCCCTCTTGCAGTCTGAGATCCCTCGGGAGATGTCCACCTGCTGGTTTAGGCCAGCTCTGTGGGTGATTGGGCCTAAGCTGGCAGTCAAACATCCCTCTGGCAGCCAGGGAGCCCTCAGGGGATGTCCACTTGCAGCAGGGAGCAGGTCTAAGCTGCAGTCGGACATCATTAGCACTGCTGAGGAGGCAGGAGAGGCTCCCACCACCACTGCTGTACTGGCAACCATCAGCCTGGGTGGCTGAGCAGAGTTCCCCCTGGTGGTCAGTGTGTGTCATAGTGACCAGTCATTCCCAATGGTTCTGCTGTTAGGGTCAATTTGCATATTACCCTTTTATTATATAGGATTATGACCAATGAAGACTCATCTTGGTCTAATATTTAACTGAAGGCAAAATCATAAAATATTTTTGTTGACTGGAAATTTGTTAAATTTAAAAATTATTTTAAAATAATAGACCCCAAAAATTCCTCAAATAGTTTTCTTGATATTAATTTGCATATTTTGATGTCAGTTATTATTTTGTATTACAAAGTAAAGTCCAACTTCAACATACTAAATGATATTTCAGTGGCTTATAAACTACTAAAGCAATCAGTTTCTGATCTACATAAATGAGTTAGAATAATCTGTTAACATCCTTATGAGAGTATTCTTATTTCTATTTTTTGCAGGGGAGGAATATTGAGGTTGAGAGGAATTGAAAAGCTGCTGAATGTCACGGAGACAATAAGAGGCAGGGCTTGTGGTTTAAAACCTGTAGTTTCCAGTATACCAACTAATGACACTAGATGTAAATATCTACATATCTATATTTATTCATATAGCTCCAGAGTAGCTGTGTTCAGATTTCAGGTAGCTCTGTGAATATTATTTTGTAAGTTATATAAATAGCTAATCACTATGTTGTACACCTGATATTACTATAATATTATAGGTCAACTGTAGTTGAAAAAAATTAAGAATAGTCAAAATGATGATTGCATAATTCAAATTCAAAACAGAATTTCTGCACAGACTAGAAAATAAATGCACAGCTTCCCAACATAATAACCCTGAAGGAAATGGTTCTCATTTGGATCTTTTAATATTTTGTCTACGAAAAGGAAAACACTTTTGTGGCTTCAGTTTACAGACTTCTATTTAAATTACTGTAAGCAGATCATTGTGTTTTGAAAGTTCAATCCTTTTAAAAGACTTTCTTTACAACTTAGAAGTTAATTCAGAGCTTTATTTAAAGAAGTATAATCATTTAAAATCATATATTTTCAGAAAATAGTGCATTTCAGAAAAATGCACTTATTTACATATATAAGAGCACAATGCGCCATGTCTTTAAAAAAAAAGAGGAAAGAAAGAAGAAAGGAGGAAGAGAGTAAGGAAGAGAAGGCAGAAGGATGGAAGGAAAGAAGAAAAATGTATTTGTATTGGTACAGTTTTGAAATATATAACAATTCACTATGTCAAGTCCAATTACCTAATTAAAGATATCTAAGTTTCTATTTGGAACTTCATTAAAAGTCCAATTATTTTGTGTGTGGTATTGATGAAATAAAAAATGTTCTCTGCAGAAGGAAAATGATAATTTGAAAAAATTAGAGAAGTATTATAGAGTTATATTTTTACTGAGGAAAATGAGAAAAGTCACATTCCTAGGACAGAGAATTTATACTTGAAAAGAAGGTTTAGATTTGAAAACTACAGATTTCAGATTTTAACACAGATATTTCTTTCTATATTTTTTCACAACTGACTTCCCAACCTAAAGTTTCATGACGTTAGTGCCAAAATACAGTTAATTAAAAAGCTCTATCTTTGTCATATTTTATAAAGAATTAATTTTCTCACCAGATTTTACTTATTTAGTTCCATTGTTATTCCGTAAAACAATACTCTTTACAATAGTCTCCTCTGTCTTTTTCGTCATGAAAAGTTTTGAATGCCTACTATGCAATCAATCATTTTCATAGTCATTGCTAAAATTTGATATTTTAATGAGGATTGATAATCTGTTTAATTTATCAGTTTAACAATGTTTCACATAAAAATAGAAAAGAATATATTTAAGATTAGCTTCAATAGCTCATTCTATAAAACTGTCATTTATTATTTGGTAGTGTTTCTGAAATATTCACTAATTTTAATGTGGAGTGGAGTGAATTTAAGAAAATAAATATGGCTGTGTATCATCATCATCATATCAATGATATATACAAAAGAAGGTCATGAACTATGACCTTTTCCCCAAATCATATAATCATTTTACTTCACCTCTGCTATTAAATGTCTTTTAACTACTTTAAGTGCAATTACAAGTTATATAAAACAGCACATAAGATTCATCTGCAGGGAAAAAAATATTAAAATAAATTAAAAATTGGGCCAAAGTAACATCACAGATGATGGCAGAGTAGGAACCTCCAGAACCTAGTGCCTCTATAGAAACAATTCTTGAGGTGTCAAGAGCTATCAGAGTAAACTATTTCAGAACCTTAAGGTCTAGTGAAACACTTGCAGCAACCAAGAGAGTACTGAATGAAAAAGGGATAAATTTCTTGGGAAATTTTAGCAAATTTTGGCATTTTGCATAGCAGTTACCATTCCCTAGTCCCAGGCCCATGGCAGGAAGCCATGGGGACAGCAGATGCTGTTCTTGGTGCAGCTTACTGGTGCCAGGCAATAAGGACATTGCCCAACAAAAATAGAGGTTGTGTATTTTGATCCATCTGGCAATTCACTGAGGAACTGGCACAGAGGCCAGCCCTCATTGGGCTAAAGTACTTTCTTAGGCAGCATCTGTCAAAAGAATTTAGAACGACAGGACAATTTTTTATTTTCTTTTTGGATCCAGGCTTTAAAGGAATTCTTTGTAAGATCTGACCACAGAACATATACTTTAGCGACCGTGCATGACAAGGAATATAGGTTTGAGAAAATTTTTTAAAAATTCTAAACAAGTGGACAACTGCAGACTTTGTTAAATAACAAAAATAATCCCTGGGACAAAGAAGATAATGATTTCTACAGTTACCACGCTGCAATATTCAAAAAAGTACAAAGCATGCAAAGCCATAGCAAAGTATGGTCCATTTACGGGGGAAAAACAAAACAAAACAGAAACCATTTTGAGGAAGCCCAATCATTTAAACTTAACTATACAAAGACTTTAATTATCTTAAGCTCAAAAGGCTAAAGAAAGTCATGAACAAAGAACAAAGAGAAATCAGGAGAATGCTGCATGAACAAGTAGGGAACAACAATAAATAGGTAGAAATTATAAAAAGGAATGAAATACAAATCATGGAGCTGCAAAGTACAATTATTGAAATAAAAACTTTCTAGAAGAGGAACTGGCAAAAGAAGAAATCAGTGAATTTAAGAATAGAACAATGAAAAAAAAAAAGAATACAGCAATTGAAATTTCCCCATCTGAGGAGCAGAAAGGAAGAATAAAGATAAATGAAGAGAACCAGGTACCTATAGGACACTACCAAGCATCTAGTCTAATATAATAAAAGAGAAACATGCAAATTGACCGTTACCACCAGCCAATCAGAGCGGCTGTATGCAAATTAACCCAGCCAACAGCCATGGAGTTAGAGCAAACCAAAGGCTTCTTTTGCAACTGCCTGTCTAGGCTGGCTGAGCCTCTACTCACGGCCACGCCCACCAGCCAATCAGAGCGGCTGTATGCAAATTAACCCAGCCAAGATGGAGGCCAACAGCCATGGAGCTAGAGCAAACCAAAGGCTTCTGTTGCAACTGCCTGCCTAGGCTGGCTGAGCCTCTGCTCACAGCCACGCCCATCAGCCAATCAGAGCAGCTGTATGCAAATTGACCCAGCCAAGATGGAGGCTGGCAGGGCAGCTCTGCACTGGGAGCCTCCACGGCCAGCCGGCATAGCTGTGCCAGGTGTGTCAGCTCAGTGGGAGGGGGGGGGTCTGGCCTTGGGCCTCCTCAGGGCGTCCAGGAGCACGGGGCCTCTACAGGGTGTGCAGGAGCAGCCGTCCTAGGTCTGCTGCCTGGCTTTGCCCCCCGGGGGCCTCTGCGGGACATCCAGGAACATCTGTCCTGGGTCCACTGCCTGGCTCTGCTCTGGGGGCCTCCGCAGGGTGTCCAGGAACACCCGTCCAGGGTCCGCTAGCTTCATCCGCCCCCCAGGGGCCTCCACAGGGCATGCGGGAGCGTCTGCTGCACAGTGTGGAGAGTCCGAAGCCAGTCCGCAGCCCGGCTCCACCCCAGGTGTGTTTGCTCAGCAGCAGGGCCCCACCGAGGGATCCTGCACCAGTGTCTGCCCCTGGCTCGCCACCCAACTCTGCGCCAGGTGTGTCCCCTCAGCGGTGTGGGCCCACCAGGCGTGTGCAATCATGGGCCCGCCAGTGGGAAACGTCCAGGCCTGCACTCACCAGCCTTCCTACCCCCCAGTGCACAAACCCTGAAGGGGCTGTGGGCAGCCTGAAAATGGCTCTCAGCCCCTCACCCAGGCTGGCCAGGCATGCCAGCAGGTGGACATCCCCCCGAGGTATACCAGACTGCATGAGGGCACAGGCCGAGCTGAGGGACCCCCACCCTCCGAGTGCACAAATTTTTGTGCACCGGGCCCCTAGTATTAATATATGCATCATGAAAGTTCCACAAAGAGGAGGATAAAGGGGGGGGGGGGAATACAGTTAAATACAGTTAATGCTCTGTATACACAGATTCCATATTTGTGAATTCATCTACTCAATAAAATGTATTTGTAACCCCAATATCACTGACTGGTGCTTTCACAGTCATACACAGACATTCACAGAGCAGCAAAAACTTTGAGTTGTCCAATGTGCACATTCCAGCTGTCAAATTAGGCAAAACTCTGCCTTCTTGTTTAAGCTCTCATACACAGTGTCCTGTCCACCATTTTAATGCCCCCCCCCTTTGGCATATCTGTACTTTTTGGTAGTGATTTCATTGTTTAAAATGGCCCACGCATAGTACTAGAGTGCTGGCTAGTGTTCTTAAGAGCAAAAGCCTGTGATAGGCCTTTTGGAGAAAATCGGTGTGTTAGGTAAGCTTCATTCAAGCATGAGAGCCTTGGATGTGAGGTCAGTGTCAATGAAGCAGTAATATAGTACATTGAGAAAAAGGAAAAGGAAACCTGTGAACCTATATGTGAGCCTACTCCAGAAAGTACTGAAGTAACATCTGTAATGTGTAATGAAGCTAAGGAAATATGGAAAAGCATCTCATAAATTGATGAGATGATAACCAATAACAAAAACCATTGTGAAAAGCATTATTCTGTGGCTAAATGCCAAATAAATTGATAATAATGTTACCCAGGGTCAGAAAAATGTTATCCTCTTTGTTAAAAGAGAATACTGTACATAATTAATTGTTTATAAAAAATAAATATTGGTAAATGGATTAAAAACTTGTAGTATTTTGACACATTGGAATGCTATGTGGCTGTAAGAAAGAGGATCTCTTTATGTTAATTTTTTTTATTTTATTAATTTTTTACAGAGAGGAAGGGAGAGGGATAGAGTTAGAAACATCGATGAGAGAGAAACTTCGATCAGCTGCCTCCTGCACACCTCCCACTGAGGATGTGCCCACAACCAAGGCACATGCCCTTGACTGGAACCTGGGACCTTTCAGTCCACAGGCTGATACTCTATCTACTGAGCCAAACAGGTTAGGGCGAAAGAGGATCTCTTACCCTTTGAGACATATGGAGGGATCTGGAGTGTATTATGCTAAGCAAAATAAGCCAGTTAGAGAAAGACAAATATCACATGATTTCACTCATATGTGGAATCTAATGAACAGAATAAACTGATGAATAAAACAGATCCAGAGATATTGAAATATGCAACAGACTGATGTATTTCAAGAGGGGGAGGGTGGCAAGGAGTTGGGGAGAAGAGTTTAACCAAAGAGTTTATATGCATTTTAGAGGCCCAATGCATGAAATTCGTGCAAGGATAAGCCTTCCTTCCCCAGGCTGCCAGCACCAGCTTTCCTCTGGCACAGGGGACTTGGGCTTCCCTCACAGTACCAGCTTCATCTGGAATGTCATCCGGAAGGACCTCCAGAAATACATCCAGTCTAATTAGCATATTATGCTTTTATTATTATAGATATGCATAGTCCATGGACAAACAATATTGTGGGAAGGCCTAGGGAGGAGGTGGAAGCAGGAGCGAAGGAATCAATGGGGGGAAAAAGGGGACATCTGTAATACTTTTAATAATAAAGATAAAAAATAAAAACTAAATAAATATTAAATCAGGTGTCTTTAAAGAAAAGCACACAGAAAACATGATTATGTGATGAATGGTTGACAAAAATGTATAGAAAGGCTCGCAGAATCCTGACCCTGCACTCCACTAGGAGCAGTGGCTCAGAATTCCCTAATTCAGTGTTAGCAGTGACTTTATGGAACCTAATCCTTTGAATACAGAGAACCAAATGTAGAGATACTATTAGAGGCCCAGTGCACAGATTTATGCAACAGTGGGGTCCCTCGGCCTGGCCTGCGGGGATCAGTAGACCTTCTCACCGCCACAGCCTGGCCTTACCTGCCAGCTAGTGAGGCTCTAGCCCGCTGTCCATGTTGATCTCACACAGCATGAAGTAGCGAGTGAAGTGGCAGGTGGCTGGGGAGGAGCCCGAGCCCAGGTGCACCCCCATTCCCACTCATCCTGACCCTGCTGTGTCTGCTGCCACCACCTGAGCACACAGGGGGAGGGTCTGCAGGAGAGGCTTATGCCACCACAGCTGCGTTTGCCAGCCATGAGCCCGGCGGCATCTGGTGCCCATCTGTCAGCTGACAGTGGGAGCACACTGACCACCAGAGGGCAGTTCCTGTGTTGAGTGCCTGTCCCCTGGTGGTCAGTGTGTGTCATAGCTACCAGCCGGTTGTCCGGTCATCCAGTCATCCAGTCGTTTAGGCTTTTATATATATAGATTGAATCTTTAAGCAAAAACTCCCAACAAAGAAAAATCCAAGACCAAATGGTTTTTCACTGGTAAATTCTACCAATATTTACGGTTAAAGAAGAATTAACACTAATTCTCTCAATCTCTTTTAAGAAATAGAATGGAAAGTAACATTTCCTAACACATTCTATGAGGTCAGCTTTACTCTGATACCAACGCATGATATCAAAAAGTAAAAACAGCCTAGCCAGCATGGCTCAGTGGTTGAACGTCGACATATAAACCAGAAGGTCATGATTCAATTCCAGGCCAGGGCACATGCATGGGTTGTGGGCTCAATCTCCAGTGCAGAGGAGTGTTCAGGAGGCAACCAATCAATGATTGTCCCTTATCATTGATGTTTTAATCTCTCGCTCCCTCTCCCTTTCTCTCTGAAATCAATAAAAATATATTTTTTAAAGATAAAACACACAGTGACCATATGACTCGGAAGCCTACCCTATGCATATACCCAAGAGAAATTAAAACATATATCTACACAGAAACTTGTACACAAATGTTTATGACAACCTCATTCATAACAGCCAAAGGTAGAAACAATCCAAATGTAACATCAAAAAATCAATGAGCCCTAACCAGTTTGACTCAGTGGATAGAGCGTCAGCCTGCAGACTCAAGGGTCCCAGGTTCAATTCCAGTCAAGGGCATGTACCTTGGTTGCAGGCACATCCCCAGTAAGGAGTGTGCAGGAGGCAGCTGAACGATGTTTCTCTCTCATCGATGTTTCTAACTCTCTATCCCTCTCCCTTACTCTCTGCAAAAAATCAATAAAATATATTTTTTTAAAAATCAATGAGTCCAGCTGGGTGGCTCAGTTAGCTGAAGCAACCAAAAAAGGAAGTTCCATCTGGATTGGGGCAACCCATCCATGTTTCCCTGTTTCTCTCTCTCTCTCTCTCTCTCTCTCTCTCTCTCTCTCTCTCTCTCTCTCTCTCTCAGCAATCAATGAAAAGATATCCTTGGGTGAAAAAAAAAGAATAAACATACTAATTGTGACACACATCAGAATATTCTTCTTCAGCCATAAAGAGGAATGAAGTGCTGATATATGCCACAACTTTAATGAACCTAAAAACTTTACAGTAAGTGAAAGAAGCAAGACACAAAATGTTCCATAATGTATTATTCATTTATATGGAATCTCCAAAACAGATAAATCCATAGATACAATAACAAGATTAGAGATTGCTAGGGGAGGAAGAAAGAAGAAAATAGGGGGTGAATACGTAAACAGGTATGGGGTATTTTTCTGGGATGGTAAAAGATTTTAAACCAAAGATGGAGGTTTTTACACCATTATAATTACACTAAATACAACTGAATGTATACTTTCAAAAGGTATATTATGTGAATTGCACCTAAATTAAGAGGAAGGGGGAAATAATGATAATCCATGGTTTCCTGAGAAGAGTTACTTCCAGAGCAAAAATGAGACAAAATGTTTAGTGATAATTCATTTAAACACAGGCCACTTTTCTGATCAATTTAAATATGTAGAACCTAGACAACAAACCAAAATATATTCAAATACAGCCCCAGCACAGTGCTTATATTACTAAAGCCATACACTAACTTGCAATCATGGAGAGCAACCCAGGGCCTCCCTCATTCATAAACTATTTACTCTTGGTAAAGTTCTAGTTTCTTGAGCCATGAGATTGGTTTTCCAATGCTAGGCTGATCAGGAACAGCAAATTAAAATGGAGATGGGAGATGCTAAAGATTGGCACAAAGAACACTTTTATACCGAAAATAGAGGCAGTTTTGCTTCAAGGATGGAGGCTGGCCCATTATAAAATGTATCTATTAAGAATTCATTCAGGCAGCATCCCAATCTAGATCTATCTAATGGAAAAGCAAATAGTCCTTGTAAAATAACCAGTCCAAGAGTAGCAGATGGTCTTCATGTTATCCCAAAGTCATCAAGAAATGGTTAACTTTTTGTCATTGTTGTATATTAAACAGAGAAATGAGACATATAATTTTCTAAGATTTCCACTGAATATACATACTTAAAATGAAAAGAGATTAAAAGGCATTTAAGAGAGAGAGCAACTCTTATTAGAAAAATTCACTTTGGTGCAATATCCTAGTGAATAACCTTAAAGGGATTTAGAAGTTGATTATATTAATCAATATTCAATAATATCTTCTATTGAGAAAAACAACAAAGTTTAACCTCATTAAAGGGCAATTATAAGTTTAATATAAAGAGTTCTGGGCTTATACATACCTACTTGTACATATCTTGTCTCTGCCAGTTCTTTAAGTAGCTGAGTTACTTTGCAAGCATTTGACCATTTTGTCTCATTTTCCTCTGCAGAACACAAATAATAGTATTTTCTTCATTGACAGTTCTGCTTAACAGAGTAGCTCACAAACTTGGAGAATTCACAACTCCAAAAGATAAAAATATTTTCAGGGAAAGTATGATAAATGATGACGTCATAAGCAAAAGACAAAACTAAAACTTCCCTGAGAGAAGGGTCATGACTTCTCAAGCTACTGTTGGCAGAAAAATCCTGGTGGCAATTAATTGCTATATTTTTCCTCAGTAGAGTTTATTTATAGTCAGGATAACTCCCCCAAAGCATAGATTTGATCACATATTTCCTTGGTTTTTATTCTAAACCTTATTTTGCTCTAGACTTTTCCTGGTGAACTGACTCAGAGCCAAACCCTAATGCCTTGTCTATCTTTGGCCTTGGTCTCTCTTCGGCCCTTCAAGAAAAGACAGGTGAGAAAAACCACCAGACAAAAGAAAGAAGAATCTTGGTTAAAGAATATGGCAGAATTCAATAGAAATAAATCTATCATCAGCCCAGTAGTCTTTTAAGAAACAATGAATTCTTCAAACAATGAATTTATTGCTTGCTATTTCATGTCATGGCTCTTCCTAGAGATGGACGGATGAGACAGACTATCAATCATTAAGCCACCACTTTCTAAGAATATGTCCTTGAGTAAGTCATTCTGTGTTTGTCATTGTCTTCAGATAGTAAATGGAGGTTGTTTTTTTTAAATGCATATGACAGGGTTATGGTAAAGAGTAAGCTATATATGGAATTGAATGCATTTAGCAAAGGGCCTGGCACATACTAGTTGCCTAACAAAATGAAGCTCTGTTAGCTACGTACTAGTGGCCTGTAATAAATATGCATGAATACATAAGTATAATGTGTAATCTTAAATATTAATAATGTGCAGATAATACAATCATTAGTGCAAGTCCCATACACCTTTACAAGTTCTTTGGTATAAGTTGTGTGTATCTGAGCATGAATGCAGGTATGTGTCTATGTTTTAAAATCATTGGAACTTTGTAAAGGGCAGATTTCCATATTGAGTGCTGAAAAGGAATATCCCATCCCTTAGCATTTCAGTAAACTAATTTGCCACGTATAATTTTAAAAGAGAGCAAATATGTCCCAGGTAAGAGAGCAACATGAAAAAAGAAACACAAAAGTTGGCTCCTGTCAGCAAGAGGCCACCCACTGCCCTTAATTGCTTCAGAAGCCCATTAAAATCAGTAAAGGAAACAGATACTAAAGACTTTAAAGTTCTTTTATGTTTACTTTTTTTCAAGTTAAAATGCTATCTTTGACATGTAGACTTTAAAGTGTTACATTACTAAGGATTAAACTGATCCATTAAAGGAACAGGATAGCCCTATGTTGATGCATATGTTACAATTGTGAAATGATGAAAGTAATTTCTGTGGCCTATTTTAACTATAGATCACAACAGAGTTAATGGAAGTTCATGTAAACAGCAATGAAATAATAAAACTGTAATTTGATAAAGGTATAGCTATCCACATGTCAATAAAATGTGTATAACATGTATAACTAAAATAATGGATGGATCATTTTACTCCTAGAGCTTTATTTAAATGATTACTATATTTCCATCTTAAAAAAGATTCCACTTTAGAACACACTTTACTTTCCCTGAAGAACTTTTTCTCCACTGATTACTAAGATGAGATGTCATACTGTTAGCCGAAAGCATTTACAAAGAGAAGTTTTCATTGTAACTTGTCACCAATTTGATGCCTTCTATAAACCCCTCAGTATGAGTTTTAACAATCCCTGATTTCTTTTTGACACCTATGAACAGAGAGGAGGGGTGGGATTATAGAAAGCACCCTTTTGTGTTTCTTCCTTCCTCTTACCTGCATTCCCAATTTATAATTACTGTGAAAACAGGCTTCGTGGCTAGGGAAGAACACCTAGGGATTTCAAAAGAAAATGCCTAAAGAAGTGAGGTCCATGACATGCTATTTAAATTCATTAGCAAAAAATCCCCACAATCGCGACAAGAGCTACAGTGAACCCAACTGCACAAGCGCCACAAGTATGTGAAGTAAACATTATACATTGGCCCCTTAACGCGTCTGCCTTGCTGTGTGCGGTTCCATCCACTTGCTCTGGCTCTATTTTCACTTGACAGATGGTCACATCACTCATGAAATTTCCGGTTTATCTCCTTATCTAAAAATCAACTGCAGTAGAATGTAGACTGGCAATAGATTTCTCTCCAATGATTATTACACCAGGGGACACCACAAACCTTTCTTCTTTCACGTGGAAACAAAACATTGGTCTTTCTATTAGGACATCGTTAGTTCACTTATTCCCCAGGTGCCAATTATGGCTGGTACAAATTATAAAATGTTAAAAGCCTGATTTTCCACACAGTGGTCTCAAACACAATTTTATTTTATTCAATCTTAAGTCAAGCGAAAGGTAGCTCTAGAAAAATTTAAAATGACATCCGTTCTTGTTTGTTGCCTGACAATCAAAAATTCATTTTCCAATGGCTTCCCTATCGATTAAAATGTTCCTGACTTAAAAATACCTGATTTTTATGGATTTGAATCCTAGAAGTATCAATTGTATTGTACTCATCAGTGTTAAATAAGGTCAGATACACAATGGATGTTTTTATTTACCAAATACAATGGATTTTTCAGTCCATCCATGTTCTCATAAAAGGTAAGATTCCCTTCTTTTTTACATCTGTGTAGTGTTCCACTGTATAGATGTACCACTTCTTTTTTAACTACTCTACTGATGGGCACTTGGGCTATTTCCAGATCTTGGCTATTATAAATAACGCTGCTGCTATGAACATAGGGGTGCATATGTGATTTTGAATTGATGTTTCAGGATTGTTAGGACAGTCCCAGAAATGGGATTGCTAGGTCAAAAGACAGTTCCAACTTTAATTTTTTTGAGACAACAACATACTGTTTTCCACAGTAGCTGCATTTTGGCATTTTAAACTTTCTGTTAATGCAAGATCAGATTTCCAATAGAATTAGCAAATGAGTAAATTCTTTAAATCATGAAAATTAAAGAAACAAATAGTTAATATGAACAAAATACGAAATTATAAGAGACTTGTGCATATACTGTATTTACAAAGAATGGCAATATGATAAAATTGTAAAACCATGGTAAAAAAATTAATGGAAATAGCTCATTAAATTTCTCTATTAAATACACACATAAGAAACAAAGAAGAAACTGGGAACCATAATTTTAGATTACTGCTTTAATAGATAAAAGTTTAACTGAATAAAAAGTTAGTTTTTATTTCTAATAGCCTCATTTTTATCTTTTTAAACATACCTTAATTCAAGGATACTTCTCTGGAGCCAATATTTACAATTTTTGAAGTGTTTAGAGAGGACAAAGCCACCACAATTTCTCTAACCAATAATAATTTCAGAGTTACAAGTTATAATGTTTCGTGAGCCATTGATGCCTCTCTCTCCATTAAATGTACTATGACAATAAGTTAAGAAACTGATCTTAATAGCCAAAGTCATGTCATTTTAGGGTTTTATAAACATCAAGTTTTTCCACCTATTGGACTACATGGCTAGCTTTACCATGTATTGTGTGTGAGACAACTGTGTGGAAAGTCAGGTATTTAACATTTTATAATTTGTAGTCTTCTCAAATGGCCAGTCTCTTGCAGTTGAGCTCAAGTACCTAGCACAAATTTGTTTTTTAGGAGTTCTTTATATATTATAGATATGAATCCCTTTTATATCATATATTTATATACACTAGAGGCCAGATGCATGAAATTCCTGCAAGGGGCTCAGCCCTCATAGCCCCAGTTTTGTCTAGATGATCATCTGGAAGGACATCTGGTCTAATTAGCATATTATGCTTCTATTATCTATATAAATAAAAATGTAAATGTTCATTTGTTCAAAATCTCAAATATCTGAAAGTTCTTCACTGATTGCTTTGAAATTTTGGCACAACGTTGCATTCAAATACATGCATGTTTTTATATACCTACATTATATAGATTCACACCTGTGACAGGTAAAAACATGCTTTTTTGAAAAAAACAGGTAAAAAACACTTTTTTTGAAAAATAGCGCCATCTGTTGTACGTAAAAGCAACATACGAACTTAACAATATTATTCAGTCTAACATTCAAAGCCAGGCAGTCACATACAAGTCCGTCAACACTGTTGTGGAAGCAGATGAAGCAGTTAATTATCCAACAGAATTTTGGAATTCACTCAATCTGCCAGGGATGGAATTCATTCGGCATGCCAGTTATCATGTTGCGAAACATCAACCAGCACAGGGCTGGGCCTTGGGCTGGGGCTGGGCTGGGGCTTGGGGCAGGGGCGGCTGCCGCAGTCCCTCCCATGCCAGCGGCCAAGGGCTCGCGGGGAGTGTGGTGGTCGAGAGCTGGGGAGCTTCCTGTGCTCCTTTTTCCTCTGGCTTTTGGGTGGCTCAGCGAGGGTCCCTGCAGGCAGGAGTCAGGAGCAGCTGGGCCGCTTTGGGTGCGGGGCATGGGCTGCCTGTGGGGATCGGGGTGCAGGCCAGTGCTGGAGGGTCTGGGCTGCAGAGGCGCACATGTGGGAGGCCAGACTAGCCGTGCAGGGCAGGGGCGACGGTGTGCCAGGGGCAGCCACCCAGGAGGGCGCATTGTATACCACAAGCATTGTGCAATTAAATATATTAGAAAGATGTGCTTTCTCTTTTCTTTCTTTTCCATTTAACAAGACTGAGCCACAGCAACACGTGGCCGAGTACAGCCAATTATATATGTGTGTGTGTGTGTGTGTGTGTGTGTGTGTGTGTATATGATCAATATCTTCTCTCTGTCTGTGGTTGCCTTTTAATTCTCTTTTTATTGTTGTTGACACTATTACATAAGTCCCCATTTCCCACTTTCCTTTACCCATCTCTACCCAGCTTCTGCCCCTCCTTCTTTCTGACCATCACCATACTGCTGTGTCTATGGGTTATGCCTGCATGTTCTGCACCTTCTTTCATCCAGTCCTTCCAACCCACCTCCCCTCTGCTATATGTCAGTCTGTTCCATCTATCCATGCCTCTGGTTTTATTTTGTTCATCAGTTTATTTTGTTCATTAGATTCCACATATAACTAGATCATATGGTACTTGTCTTTCTCTGACTGGCTTATGTCACTTAGCAGAATAATCTCTAGGTCCATCCATGTTCTCATAAAAGGTAAGATTCCCTTCTTTTTTACATTTGTGCAGTATTCCACTGTGTAAATGTACCACATCTTTTTTAACTACTCTACTGATGGGCACTTGGGCTATTTCTAGATCTTGCCTATTGTAAGTAATGCTGCTGCTATGAACATAGGGGTGCATATGTGCTTTTAAATTGGTGTTTCAGGATTGTTAGGACAGTCCCAGATTGCTGGGTCAAAAGGCAGTTCCATCTTTAAGTTTTTGAGAAAATAACATACTGCTTTCCACAGTGGCTGCAAGAGCCTGCATTCCCACCAATAGTGCATTAGGATTCCTTTTTTCCATATCTTTGCCAGCACTTGTAGTTTGTTGATTTGTTGATGGTAGCCATTCTTGCAGGTGTGAGATGATATCTCATTGTGGGTTTAATTTGCATTTCTCTGATGATTAATGACTTTGAACAATTTTCGTATGTCTATTTACCATCTGTATGTCCTCTTTGGAGAAGTTTCTATTCAGGTCCTTCACCCATTTTTAATTGGCTTGTTTGTCTCTTTGGTGTTGAGTTACATAAGTTCTTCATATATTTTGGATATTAACCCCTTATTGATGCATCATTTGCATCAGTGAATATGTCCTCCCATACAGTGTGTTCCCTTTTCATTTTGTTGATGGTTTATTTCACTGAGGGTTTTGTATCATTAATGCACAAATTAGTAACAAAGATAGAAGTCAAAATCCAAACATTTCAAACTATGAATCATCATTTTGTTCATAAATTCAGTGTGCACAAAGGAACAAAAGGCACAATATTCGTTTGCTTACAATGGAGAGTTTCCTATTTACTTGGCACGGAATTTGTCATGGGGTTACAAAGAGTGATGAGGACCTCACTGGTTTGGCTCAGTGAACAGAGCATCACCTGCTGACAGAAAGGTCCTGTGTTCTATTTAGGTCCAGGGCATATGCCCAGGTTGCAGGCTTAATTCCCAGTAGGGGGCATGCAGGAGGCAGCTGATCAATGATTCTCTCTCATCATTGATATTTCTATCTCTCTCTCCCTCTCCCTTCCTCTCTAAAAATCAATAAAAACACGTTTAATTTTAAAAAGTGATGAGGCAAATCCCTGCTCTAGAAGACTAAAGTCTGAGATAGAAGATATGTAAATATGAGGAAGTATAGGAAATACATGTATAGACTTCTGTTGTGTTCCTTCTTGCTACTTAAATTTGTTCTTACGAGAGCACTAACACATTCTTAATCCCAAATTCAGAAAAAATGCTGTGGGTTCCCTAACCCCAACTTTCCTATAAATGCTTACTCTCAAAAGTGCATCAAATTCTTGTTTCAACTTGAGGCAGTGTTCCTGAGATTATGGTGTGTTTGTTCCCAGTTATTGGGTTTTGTTTTTGTTTATTTGTTTGTTTTTTGATACTATTTTAGTAGCAAAAATAGGTGCATTTTTTATTTTAGCAGTTATGCATTTATTTGAAACATTGATTTTTCTTTTTGACAGCTTTATACAGTTTAGCTTTTATAAAAAGCAAGGCAACAAAAAAACTAAATAAATAATAATGTAAGATTACTCAATTATGACGAAAATTCTGAAAGTTTTCAAGAATGACTAAAGTTTGGAAAATCCTCAAGATGCCTCCTGAGAACAAGAATAGCTGACAAGTTTGTGTGTCACCTCTGCACAAGATGCCTTGTTAACCTTTTAGAATCAATCCTGTTACAGCATGTGCACTGCCAAGACAAACGAAGCGTTTTCCATTTTATCCCCAGAATTTGGTTTTGAAAAACAAATGATCATTTTCATCGGAGCTTCAAACCCTGTCTAGTTTATGGATCTATATGGTTGCAACAAGTGCCCCTGTTGGGCTGTCTTTCTCTTATCTTTGAGTGTGAATTGAACAACTGAATTTGATGCCAGTCTAGGCAGCAAGTGCTATCAGACAATGCAAGGAGGAGGGTTTTTATTTTTATGGTGACAAATCTTAGCATTGGGTTTTAGTATAAACATAACAGAGAATAGAGAATGTGACCTTAAGTAAAGGGAGAATCACACCACTTCCTGATGCAACACATTTATACAGGAAACACACCTACAGTTCTGTTCCTTACTACTACTTTTGTCTTCATTTTTATAATGTGCACTAGTAGACCTGCGCATGAATCCATGCACCAGTAGCTCATCAGTAGCTCGCTGCCACCCTCCAGTAGCTCTCCGCTCGCTGCCCCACACTTCTGTATCTACTCCTGCCCCCCTACCCCCCTTCAGAGATTGCTGCCCTGCCCCCTCCTGTAGCTCTCCGCCACCCACTTGTAGCTCACTGTCCCACCCTCTTGCTGATCCGTGATCCAGTCATTACACGGTCGGTCATTATGCTTCATGGTATAACAACCATTTGCATATTACATCATTATTATATAGGATTGTTTTACTGTAAATGATAAGAAAGCTGGTGAAAAATTCTGCCCAATATACTCAGCATGAATCCACAAAGGTTTTTCTGCCAACAGCTATTCTTTAACAAAAGTTTTCTAAAAGTCATATTAAGTAGTTAACTTTTAAGAAGTACTCCAACAGAAGACTTAGCATATTTTCATTGGAATTTTTTTTTTCTTTCACTATCTCAAAAATCAAAACCCAGGTCAATAATCACTCACTTGAAATTCTTGGAAATAATGTGTTTCAGGATTCAGAACCTCCTCAATTTTACAGGGAAAATACAGTTTATGTACCATATATAATACAACATCCCATGAGATCTCAGAAAGCACCCTCTAATCAAACATTAATATTTCTGTTATAAAATGTATAAGTCGTCATATTAAGTAAGATTTTTTTAAAAACACTAAATAAACACATGTTAGTCTAGACCAATTTTTGCTTCCAAAAAGGTCCTGGTCAAAATATGTTTTGGTTTTGGATTATAGAGTGGTAGATAAGAGAGTATAGACCTGTACTGATTAAGTATAAATCAGGAGATAAACTAGCTTGCAAGAAATCTTTTTAAGGTACTATGAAAGACACTCCATGGATATAATCTAAAGGTACTGGAAGTCCTAGCCATCGCTAGGACAAATATTTTATAATCTCTCCTATATGTAACTCGAAACAAACAAACAAACAAAACACACAGAAACAGAACACATTGTTGGTTGCCAGAGGTGGGGAGTGGGTAATGGGTAAAGGTGGTCTAATTGTATACACTTTCATTTGTAAAATAAATATGTGGCTGCTGTTAATAACACTGAGTCATATATTTGAAAGTTGCTAAGAAAGTAGATCTTAAAAGTTATCTCAAGAAAAAGAAAATTGTAACTGTGTGAGGTGATGGATGTTAACTAAATTTTTTTGTGGTGATTATTTCACAATATACACATATATTGAATCACGTTATGCACTTTAAATTTACATAGTGTCATATGTAATTATCCTATATAATAAAGAGGGAATATGCAAATTGACTGTCACTCTGGTCAATTTGCACCCACAGCTGAGCCTAAGTTCCCATAACGAGCCTTAAGGAGCAATCAGCAAGGACCTGAGGCTGCACACCCACCCACCTCCTGCATGGGGCTTGACAGGGGACCTCAGGCTGCTCCCCCCCCCGCCCGGCACCAGGCCAGAGGAACTCAGGCTGCACCCCCTTCCCTGGTGCCAGGCCAGGGGACTTCAGGCTGTGCCCCCCACCCAGTGGGATTTGATGGGGGCCCTCAAGGTGTGCCCTCTGCCATGGTGCTGGGCCAGGAGACCTTAGGCCATGCCCCCCACCCCAGCACCAGGCCAGGGGACCTCAAGCTGTGCCCCCTGCCCTGGCACCAGGCTTGGGGATCACAGGCCACTCCCTCCACCCAGCAGGGCTTGATGGGGGACCTCAGGCCATGCCCCCCTGCCCTGGCACCAAGGGACCTGAGGCTGCACCCCCCCCCCACCTGGCAGGGCTTGAAAGGGTGGGACTGGCCGGGTCTGGATCTAGCCCAATGAAGGGGGACCATCCAGGTTTGGGTCTTGAGCGATTTTGAGGTGCATGTGGGTGGTTGAAGACTTGACTCTGGGTTCCATGGTGCACCCCAGACTCTGACAGGAGGAAGATTTTCATATACGTTTTACTAATTTTCTTTAATCTCTGACACTTCTATTATAGAGAAAGGGCAAATAGCAATATTAAAATATTTCCTCTAATTAATCCCCTTTTAATGTTCACGAATTTTGTACACTGGGCCACTAGTATCTAAATGAAATTGGAAAAATAATTAAAAGGCTAATTTTATGTTGTATTTTACAATTTTAAATAATTAATCATGTAATATAAGAATACCCATTGACCATACACTTAAATGGGTGAATTGTATGGTACGTGAATTATATCTTAGTAAAGCTGCTAAAAATTCTCAACTTAGCAACGTAAATGCCAGCTGAGAACAAGAACGGTGTGAGCATTTACAGCATGATATACCTTGAAGACCACAGATCCTGAAGCCAGCCTCCCTGGATTTGGATTGTGGCTCCACTGCTTCTTGGTTACATGACCCTGATAAGTCATTTAACCTCTCTGTGCTTTGCTTTCTACTTTCCTAAAACAAGAATAACAGTACCTTCTTCACAGGGTTCTCTAAGGATTAAAAGAGCTAATATTTCTAACATGCTTAAATGAATGTCTGCCACATACAAAGCCTTAGCACTAGTCATTATTATTGGTAAAAGTGTTTGGAGAAAAGCACATCTGGGATTGCAGACAGGGTGGATTAGGAGCGAGTCATCCTACTTCTAACCCACTGAAGCAAAACAACCTGATTTCTGAAAGACATGGAATTTCATGAGCTTCTTGAAAAACATTTCGTTGTGGATGAAATGGAGCAAATATGGAGTTGAAGAATGGCAATTATGGGAAAACCTTTGCAACTAGAATGCAGGTGAACAGAAGGAAAGACACTGACAAAATTTGCGTAAAAGGGGAAGGTCTGGCATGCTGAGGCAGAACAGACAAAGTAGTTATGGGAGAATTAATAAAAGCTCTGAATCAGAGATTCGGGAGCTTAGGTTTTTACCCTCTTAGGTGATTCTGAAGGTGAATTAGGTGGCTAGGGCCTCAGGAATCACCAATAAACCACAATAAACCTGTGCCTGCTCTACACCAGAATGAGTTGGGATATTTAATTACTGTCAGATATGTGCTTAACAAAGACAATGTTATTTTATTTTCCACTGCTGCAGGCCAGAATCTCTGGACGCTGACTTTGAGATAAAGGTTAATCAGAGAATGCTCTTGGGAGCAAAGGAAACCAGATTTAGGCAGAGTGAAAAATTGGGCGGTGCTCTAATTGCAATGAAGGACCCAGTCCATCCCACAGCAGCTCTGGAGCTGAGATGGCCCTCTAGTTAACCTGAAATGAGGCAAGAATTGCCTTTATAACCTCTGTATTGGCCTATCATTTTATTTGATCTACAAGTGCAGCATGGAGTGCAGCCTCAAAGAAGGCAGCTTTCATTACGGAGGGCATCTGACAGAGAGGGCCTGGGGCCACCACAGCTGGCACTCTTTGCGGTTGGGAGTGAGTACCCTATGCCTGTAGGGGATCTTGCAGTGGGACTTAGCACTCCTCACACCCACTCCCTGCAGCAGCAGCAGGGCCTGGAAACTGGTTAGAAATGCAAAATTTCAGGCCCCACTGGAGAGCTACTGAATAGGAAACTCTGGAGGTGGGGCCTAGTAATCTGTGTTTCAACAAACACTCCATGTAATTCCCATGCATGTTAAATTTGAGAACCACTACTACATACACTATGCAAAATGTGAAATGCACACAAAATCATTTCACTGCAGGAACAGTGGTCGTACAGCCTGCACTTTGTAAAGGCACATTATGGAGTGATTCTCAATTCTACTGGAAAATAAGAAAATGCAGTCATATGGAGACCAGGCTTTGGGTCAATCACAAAGCTGTTAGTTTATAGACTCGAAGGTAATTACTAAGCTGTAGCAATATTTGCTACGGCACTTTATATGTGACACAGATCAATGGAAAAGTGAGTTAATAAAACAATAAAGCTATATTCCTTGCAAAAAATCTATAAACATAAAAGAACATGCTAAGGGTAAAAAAAAAAAGTCAACTGAGCAAAATAAAATGATAAGAGGTGGACAACTCTAGCCAATGCAGCTTGGCTGGCATTTGACTCTCTCCTTGGGCTCCTGAGAAGATCTTCAGGTGAAAGAAGAGTAGGTTGAGCTCAGAAAGGAGAGAGGAAATGGCCTCGAGGCAATTTGTCTTTTCGTAAGAAGTGGTCTTTGTAGCCAATAAGGCTGCACAGAGTTGAAAAAAGGAAAATCTCCAAGTCTGCATCAGCTCTATGCGAGTGACAGCAATGAGACAAATTCTAAATTAGTGACAGGACAAGGTGGTGAAAATATTCTTCATGGACATCTCCAAGGATTCTGACACAGGAGCTGTGGTGTGGTTTGCAACTCGTTAGGACATTCCAGGGAAACTTCTGGAGGAAAAAAATGATAAATGAAGTATTGAATGCCCCACACAGATGGCTTCAAATATTGATGGTGTTTTCTTTGAGCCTGGTATTAGCAGCCTTAGCAACTGGAATGAAGGCTGTATCTTACATTACTACATTGCTCTCCCCTCTTCAAACCCCTTCACAGACATTTGTAATTTGACACTGAGAGGTACTCTTTGAGATGTGGCTAGTGTGGTATCTGCATTCTGTATGTAAAGAAATGGACCTGAAAAGGCTAAGGTCCCACAGCAAGCTAATTGGAAAGGGAAATATCTGTTATTAGCAGTTTTATTATCCTTTATTGAATGTCTTCTATGTACTGGGACTAAGTGAGAAGTTATATCAATATTTTATAAAGTCTTCACAAAACCCTTCAAGTTAAGAATTACTATCTTATTTCTTATTATTAACACCCAGAGAGGTTAATTAATTTGCCCAACATCACACAGATAGTAAAATGTCAGAGGCAGTCCAGGGGAGTTGGCTCCATGCACTCCTTCCACTCCACTATTTCAGGGGGTCTTGGGAGGGTCGGGGCATTATGTTTGGTCATTTGAATGTGCAACCAAGATGGGTCACTGCTGCTAAACTGCTACAGTAGCAAAACATGGACAGTGCAAATGGGTGAACTCACAAAATTGAAATAAAAAGACATAGAAAAAGGACAAGAAATGAGTTACTTTGAGATCAGAGAGTAAGTAAAATGTAATATCCCAAATTCCTCAAGTTTCAGATAAATGCTAAAATAGTAAGTCCTGGCTCGTAAACCATTTTAGTAATATGAGCAAGAAATCTAAAGGCAAGGCACACATCAACTTTCACAGAAATAGAATAGTATTTCAGATTCTGAAAGTCAAAAAGAATGGTATTTCTAAATAGAATGGCATTTCAGAATCTCAATGTCAAAACCTGATATTTTATTTGACTTGAGAATTTTCCTACATTTACAATAAATGATTTTTCTTGCCTTTCAGGACACTTGCCATGTGCGTAAATGAACAGTTTTATACAAAACAGTGTGACAATAGTGTGGCTTCTTCAAAAGGTAGTTAAATATTGATTTGCCATTCTCCTGACATAATGACCAAACACAATACTCCATCAGTTTGTTGAACCAATGTCCCTAAGTGCTGCCAAACAAGTCAGCAATTAATGTCTTTGCTGAGTAGTTGGTTTCCACGATATCTACAAGGAAACGATTCTCATTGAATTGAAAGCAAAACAGGAGACAATCTATTCATCACATGAAAGCTAGCTTGTCATTTGAAACTCACAAACTGAACTAGAAGCTCTTCTTAGTCCCCAAGACTTATTTCCTCCTCCCAGCTGCCAATCTCCATTTCACCTAGAAAGCCCCAACCCCCCTCTTTTTGCTATTAAATTCCATATTAACACCTCCCAGCTGCCAAGCCTCCAAGCTCTCCCCTTTGTCTACCTTTATAGCATGTGATCAGGAGCAAATGCTCCAGCAAGCTTAAAATCTTGCAGCTGCACAAAATACATTTTGGAAACAAAACCTTCTGAAACAGGGCATCCTCTAATGCTTAATTTAACCTACGCCTATGGCTTAAAAATATTTTTGTCTATTGGCTGCAAAATTCTGTACTGTTTGAAGGTTGTTGTTTTTTTTTTAAAGGTATTCTATCGTATAAGTCACATCTCTCAGTCACAATCTGGTGATATTTTTATTCACTTAAATATATATATATATTAATAATTTTAATCTCATCTTACTCAATATTTGCATCACCTGTCTATGATTTTTTATTCAAAATTTACAGTATTTTTAAGTATGTTTTTCTCTTCCCTTCTGAATCACGATCGAGGAAACAATTTCCTTTTAGGAACCCTTCCCCTCCACCCCCCACCCCGCAAAGGAATATAAAACCCCAAGACCTGTCAATAGAAACTCTGAGGCCATAAAGAAAATGTTTGGATATAAAACACAGATGAGATTTCACCCAATCTTTAATGTGAGACTTTCTGAAAAACACTTTTCTAAATATATGTAACTGTTTTAAATACATACTTTCCAAACCGGGAGAAAAAATACCACCACTCATTTGCACACAAAGAACGTATAGTCCTGGTCAGATAGCTTGTGTGTATCCATTTTCATGCTTAACCACAAATGAATAGGAAAGTAAGGATACCTAATTTTATAAATAAGTAGATTATCAATTTAGATTTATGACAAATAGGTATGTAGATGAACAGATAAAACACAAAATACATAGAAGTGTGTACTCCAAACTATTTAATATTTTATTTCAAATCTCCTCCTGACAATATAAATCTAAGTCAATTATTGCCAACTCTGCAGCCCCATACTGCAGGTTCTTATAGAAAATGTCTTTCTATCAGATGGCGCCAAAGATCGTATTAGCAAGACTGAAGAATGCTTTTGTCATATCAAATATGCCCAGCTGTTTATCGAACGGTAAAGTAGTGTTAGAACCATTTAAAGATGTGTCTGACATCATTAATCTATTTGACCTCTGACCCACAGATCTAAACTGTAACTATGGTGACTACAGCTTGACCTTACAATGCTGAGAAACTTTAAAGCGATGCAGTATTTCAGGCCACATTGTGAAGTGAGACAAAGGAGTAAAGAAGTAATGTGACAGTTTCCTGGGAATTAAGGTCAGCAGGTCAGTTGTGCTGGAGCTTTTTGTGATAAGACAACCAGCTAAAATTTTTGATCTGTTATAATTTTTAGAAGAGTCCTTTGTCAGGTGTGGTGAAAAGTGCAAAGAAATCAATTCAGTAAACTTTACAGAGGTTGGAAATAAAAGTACAATTCATATTGACCATTCCATAATATAATATCCCTTCCAGCAATTTTTAGATGTAATGCAATATACCACTACTTTCTGGGTCTACACAATGGCAAGTAAATAATTTTATCTGCAGATTGCTGCTCCAACTACAATGTAACCAAAGTGATAAAGTGTTGAGTTTTTTAAACACGGGCATTCTCGTAATCCAATAATCATTGAATATCTATTAAATAAAAACCACCTACATTCACATACAATATATATTTGTATCAGATTATTCTCTGAGCAAAGCCCATAATAAACAAAAACATGTGCATGTATGTGAATGTAGAGCTAGTGTAACACCACACAGGAGTGGCTACTACTCCTGAATGTGAGCATCTCCTGTATTTAGGTGTGCTCTCACTGAGTAATTAAAGCAGCACCTCACATAAACACTGTGAACCTCTATTTTCAAGATTTTCTAATTACGCTAATAATAGGCTAGATTAACCTTTTCCACAAAAAAAGGCATGTTCTGAGGCATTGCTTTATGGACATTTATCCTGAAGCCTGATTATTTCTATGCTAACCACTGGAAAGAAATTCTTCAGTGTGTACAGATGCAGGGGAAGGGGGCTCAGCACAAAAATATTAAACAAGAGTATTTGCTACAAAAGGGAAGCATACTCAAAGGGAACCCAAGCAAGTAAAAGTTAAAACAATTGTAAACAAATGCCACAGACAATTCACATCTGCCATTCTTTTTGTAAATACTAGTAATAAAATCTATTTTGTTCTAAGGAACCTGGAGAAAGGTATCATATTTCAAATGCATTTCAGCTGGTATTTACAAACAGGAGAGAAATTAAACACACACGACAAATATTACCAGAATATATAAACACATGGAAATGAAAGAAACAAACAAAAAAAAACAATACACTATTTCCTTTATATTTTTGACTCTAGAAAGCAGGACTGCTGAAAAAGTAGGTACCACTTGCTGCTTTATTTTTCTTAACCTTCACCCATATTATCTATTCAAAAGGGTATGCCAGTGATTTTTCTCCCAAGTGCCCCTTAGACTTTAGGAGTCTTTAGAAGGTTTGAAGGATTCTTTGGAATGGCAAAAGATTTCACGACTTAAAAATGGAAATCCAAGTGTGGGTCCCCATACAGGAATTTTGACAGCATGCTCCAGGAAAGAGCATGCTTCGAAACAGACCACACTGAGACACATAGGTGCAAAGCCAAGGTAAATTCAGGCATGGCCAGTGAAGAATATACAGCAAAACAAAACCAATGAAATACTTGATCATTTCTTTTTCTGCCTGGCTATAGTTTAGATGAAAATAAATCCTAGGTTCGAAACCTTTTTAAAGTATGAGAAAACTGCCGTGTGGAGAAATACCTCATGGAACCCTCCAAAAAAATATGGATGTATTATCAGAAGGCTGGAAATACACCCTAAGTTAGAAATAAAGGGGCAGGGAGATAGGGAGGGCTGAGAGCTGGGGGTAAGTTGTTGGGAAGGACTGAATCAGAAAAGCAAAGAAATAATGCAATACACTCCCCTTCTCTAGTGTATTACCCTTTAACATATGACCAGTTTTAACCAAGAATTTCTAAAAAGCTGCTCCTAAAAAAGACACAGATGGTTTTCTATTGACATTTCTATAGATCTCCAAAGCACGTTTCGTTCTCACGTTTCAGACGCTGTTTGTTACTGATCTCAGAATACACTTAGTCATTCCGTGTTGTTATTTTAATACATTCCCTACTGGTTACAACTTGCTAACATTTTTTAATGTTCTAATTAAGAATGACCAATAGTTTTCACTTACGCATGTGCTTTCTTTGGCTTTGTTTCTATTTTTGCTGACTTTGAAAAAGCTAAGTATATACTGAATTTGATGATATTGCGTGCAGAAATAAAATGTATCAAACCAGTGAATTAAGATGAAATATCAGGAGAATAGACAGAAAAACTAGAAAGATGTGGAGTATTTGCACTGTTGAAATCCTAAATGTGAGGTGAGCCAAGAATCTCATTGGAATTCCACTTCTTATCATAGACTGTCCCTCTCAGACTCAACTATGCAGCACATGCTGAAGCACCTCTGGAACCTGTTTCTATTTTGAAGGTATTAAAATAATGCCAAAGAACTCACACCAATGAAATACATAGTTGTCAAAGGTTAGAACCTTCTTGTGGGAAGTTCAGTGAAGAAAATTGGGGCGCAGAATGGGACCACGATGAGGATGGCCTTGATTTGTAGTAAAGGGAATTTATTGAGCTTCAAATTCTACAGTTTAAGAACTGCAACTCTGCTTTCTTTTCCATGGTCTTAAGTAATCAGTATAAATTCATCCAAGGGGATAAGGACACGTCTTCAGTTTCTTCTATGGTTATTGATCTACTTACGTTTCTAAATTTCTTGAACCAAATTTCACAATTTATCTTTTCTTAGAAAATAATACATTTAATCCAGATTCTCAAAATGAATGGGTATTACATTCTCTTATCACTTTCTTAACCTCTGAAATTGTATTCATGTTCTCTTTCTCATCCTTAATTTGTGGTTTTGGTTATTTAGAAATGAGATCTGCCAAAGTTTGTTAGTTTTCCTGGTCTTTTGATCAATGGCTCAGTTTGATTGTTTCTGTTATAACTTTTGTCGAATTCCCTCCTATTACATTTTTTATGGCTGTGTTGTTCTATTTCCTGGCTAATTTTTTTCTACTCTTGTTTTTTAATAAGTGCATTTGAGATTATATATTTTCCTCTGCTTACTGCTTTGGTTATATTACATAAATTTGTGATTTCCATTTTAATTTCCTCATTAGTACAATTGTTAATAAGAGTATATTTTAAGTCTTCCACCTGGACAGAAAAATTTAATCATCCTTCTATTATATTTTAAAATGAATACATTTCCATTAAAGAATGAAGTTATATGAGGTTTCCCTTTCAGCCTATTTATGAAATTCCTTATATTTGAAAAGAATATGTATTCTCTATTATTTATCATACACTCTTTTTCACATAATATCTCTGAGTTACATAAGTATTTAAACAGACTGGAATCTCAGAGAGATTGCTAACTAACCTATCTAAATAACTTATGTAAGTACTCACTAAGTAAATGTTGAGGCAAAAGTCAAACTCAGATCTTCCCAAAGCATACACACTTAATAGCTATAACAGAATGCTTCCAGAATTGTCAATTCCCTTATCTTTCTGTCCCCAGTAAACTATGAATTCGCTTACAGCAAATCTTATTTTTCACTCTATCACAAAAACTGTGATAATCTTTTGCTTTGGTCAACCCCAAATGACCACTCCTCCTCGCATTCATTCTATTGTTCAGTGTCTTCCTCTTAAATTGCATTGGCCTGAGACTCACTAGAACATGGCTTGGTGATTCCACTTCTGCAATCTAATAAGAGTGCACATAAAAAATCAAATTACCCTGCTGGAATGACCACTAAGACAGGAGAAGCGAGAGGTCACGCAGAGAAGCTGCACAGAGAGAGAAGTCCTGAAACTACATGGAGGAGGGGGAAAAAAGCCAGCTGACACTGAGAAGCCACAGTTCTACAACCTCAGCAAAGCTGCTCCAGGCATCCTTGCTGAGTAGCTAGACACGTAAGTGTGCAGAAAACAACTCTGAGGGTCAAGCTCCAGTACACATTACGGGGAATAGAGACAGTCCTCCCCTGATTTCTATCCAAATTCCTGAATCACAGAGTCTCTGAGAAATATTAAAATGGCTATTGTTTCTAGCTACTTAGGTTGGGGATAATTTGTTATATAGCCATTGAAAACCAAAACAGTAACCAAGAGAGTGAGCCTTCACTAAATATTGCTGAACAAAAAACAAATGAAGGTAGAAGAGGGAATACAGGGGATAAATGGTGATAGAAAAAATAAAAATTTTTAAATGAATAAATGAGTGAATAATGAGGAAATATGCAACTTGATTTATCATGGAGAGTGAACTTATTTTGTATACATATGAAAAGCAATTTTATTTTCTAGTGGAATTCTTTCAAGTTCATATGACAGTATAAAACAGGACAGCATGTGGTGGTGGCTGAGTGCAGTGTTCTACATCATTCAACAGAAAATGCTCATTAGCAGCTGCCTCTGTACTAGGCCCTGTGCAGGGTTCAGAGATTATGAAGATGAGCAAAACCAGACAAGGTATCTGACTCTATGAAGCTCCCTATGTTGTAAGGGGCATGGACAAATGATTATAAAGAAGTCAAACCGCACGCTCTTACGAAGGTCATAGAGTAGAGGACATGTAATTAGAATATAGAGGAGTTCAGGAAAGCTGATGTGGTCAGGGAGGTCAGGAAAGGCATTCAAGAGAATTTGATGTCCAGATAAATCTGAAGTACATGAAGGATTAAGGTGAAAAAAGAAAGGAAGAGTAATGCTGGGAGAGGAAACCTGTGAGCAAATGCTAGTAGTGGAAGGGAGTTGGGCAAAGACTCTTAAAAATGTATAATAACCACAGATACAACATGTTTATAATAAAAGTTTTTTTATTATTTCGTTACTTAATAACTTCACTTGATTTTTTTATCATCTCAATAGAGTAACTGCTCATCAGTCACATATGTAAAATGAAGTAAATAATTAGAAAAAAACACTTTTTTTTTCTTACTCTAATAAAAAGGCACATTCAGATAGCTACAGATAAAATATAATCAGTTATTATTTTTAAAACTTACATAAAGGTAGATTAGCCTAAAAATATTCTGTATTCAAGGTAAAGAAGGTCAATATAAATTTCTCAAAATCACAAACTATTAGAGCACAAGTTGTAATTAATATGAAACATGAGATGGAAATATTTCCCATGAGAAAGAATTCAATAGTTTCACATTTAAATGTTAGGATTCTAAGCAAATCTCTTTTATACTTAATAATTCCCCCTGAATTCAAAATGCATATAAATTAATTAATTAATACATATTAATAACCTAAGAAGGGTTTAATTTTTAGGACCTTTACCTGCACATTTACACTATACAGTTTGAACATGCTACCATATAGATTACATTTCTCTACTAAAAATGCAAGTGTTACCTAATAAAGCGCAGAAACATTCCTCAGTAGTTTCTTAGGAAAAAGAAACTGCAGTTTTTACGTCTCCCTTGAAAGGAAATTAAATAGAAAATCCTGCATTTAAATAACACTAAGGCAGTGACACCAATGGATTTGGGACCAAGAAATTCAAAGTTAAAGCTAAAGCTGGCACTCTGGCCCTAAAACAGGCTATTGTCTTGCCCCCTACCCCAGCCTTGCAAATTTAATTAAATCCAAATTCTAGCCCTTTGATTTAAGTGGTTTAGAAAACTCCTATAGGAATTTCATCCTCTAGATGGCCTTTTGTGCTCCACTTCCTCTCATGCGACACAAAGAGTCTATGTACATTTTTTTTCTTCTCTTAAAAAGAACACCAGAATTTTGGTTAAAGGAAATATTTTATCTCAAGTATTCACTGTCTTCCCAGATCCTGTGAAACACAGCTTTGCCCTAAAAGTCCTTTCAATCTCACTACTTGCACAATCCAGGCTGAAATTTCACCAAAAACCACACTTCTACTCATTTAACTTCAGTGTGTTGTTGTTTTTTAATATTCTTCAATTGGATTTTTCTCCAATTAACATTGTTTTCTAGTAACTCAAAGAGACTATATGACATGAGAATTTAATTACAACTTACACATTAATACTTTCCTCCAAATTATTCTTAACAACATTAGCTTGTAAAATATTAAATAGCAGTCTAATATTAAAGTTTAAAGTAACATTTCAAAATGGTTAAAAAAAGTTAATTTCCATTTATCTCTATGGTAATTGTTTCTCACTGAGAAAACTCAATCGATAAAACAATTGGTTTTAACTTCCCAAGGTCTTCTATTTCATTCTGTTAAAAATAAACCTGGCCTTAGCCTACCACATTTAAGTTGCACAAAAATTACAAAGTGGCCTTTCATTTCATCTAAAACTGAGTGTGGATAAAAATGGAGTGTGTTTCCACAATATTCATTTATCAACTATATTTTAGATAAATGAGGGTGGTGGAGTTAGTAAAGTACAGAAAAAAACCTAGAGATCCTATACTCTAAAACTAATATCTGAGGCCCTAGCTGGGTAGCTCAGTTAGTTAGAGTACTGTCCCAGTACAACAAGGTTTCAGTTGGGTCTCTGGTTAGGGTATATACAAGAAGCAAACAATGAATGCTTAAGTAAGTGAAACAACAAGTCTCTCTCTCTCTCTCTCTCTCCCTCTCTCCCTCCCTTCTCTGCCCCTTCCCCTCTCTCTCTAAAATCAGTCAATAAATCATTTGTTAAAGTAAATAGGAAATAAGATCTTATATACATATGTCATTGCATTCAAGAAATAGCACATATCTTACCATGCGATAATTAAGCCCCAAAAGCAAACTGCAAGTGCTAACAGTGAACATGGCATAGCAGAGAGCTCCAAGAGCCCCTGTGGGCAGAGACATCAGGAAAACAAGCAAGCTGTCAGAATCAACTAGGGCAGAACTCTGGGAAACAGTCTGAAGTTTACTTTTCTGTTTTTTCTCTCTCCACTAATTTTCAGAGAGAGAGAGAGAAACATGTATGAGGTGCCTCTAGCACTCACCCCAACTGTGAAACAAACCCGCAACCTTTCGGTGTACAGGACAATGCTTCAACCATATGAGCCACACCAGCCAGAGCCAATCTGAGGTTTATTAACAACCAAGCAAATACTGAATCAAAACAAAGGAAACTTTAAAATAGCAGAAACATTTTGTGATGTTTTCAACTGTGGGCTTTGTGCAAGCAACATGCTCAGGTTAATCCAGAGATAGAAAACAGTCTGGCAAAGTATTGAAGTCGTGTCCCAGAAAAAGCCAATCTGCAAAGACTGGAAGTAGTTTTGTAGTTTTGGAGTATCATTTCCTATTTTCTTACTCTTTCCTTTCTTTGTTTCTTTTTCTCCATTATATTCTCTCTCTCTCTCTCTCTCTCTCTCTCTCTCTCTCTCTCCCCCTCCCTCCCTCCTTCTCTCTCTCTCATTTTAATTTGTTTGTTTGTGCTACTTAGTATTCAAGTTAATCTCTGTCAAGTAACTAGCTGAATGGAAATTAAAAGAATGCAGACCTCAGAGACCACATGTAACAAAGAATACAGACTTAGCAAAATTGAATAAAAAGTCACTAAAGAGTTACAGCTTAGAGCAAGCAAAAAAGAAAGAAAAAACATGGGAAGAGAAAATATCTGGTTTTCAGACTTACCATATTATATTAAAACTGTCCAGTTTTTTTAAAAAAACATAAAAAATATGAAGCATGTAAGAAATAAAAAACTATGGTCCACTAACAGAAGAAATAAATAGAAACTAGCCTTGAGGAAGCACAGACATTGAACTTATTAGTCAAAGGGTTCAAGTCAACTGCCTTAATACATCAAAAGGGTAATGGAAACTCTAAGTATGATATATAAACAAATAGTCTATCAAAAAGAGATTAAAATTATAAAAAGGAACCAAGCAAAAATTCTGGAAATAAAAAATTCAATAACTAACATTAACAACTCACTAGAGGTTTCAATTGAAGATTTGAGCAGGCAGAAGAAACAATCAGTGAATGTGGAGATAAACTGACAGAGTCTAAGAGAACTTTGGGACACAAGAAAGCATACCAACAAGGTTACCTGTAATGGTAACCCCAGATGAAGAGGAAAGAAAGAAAGAGGCAGAAAGAATATCTGTAGAGATAATGGCCAAATATTTCCCAAGTATGATAAAACACATGAGTCTACACATTCATGAAACTCAGAGGACTCCAAGAAGGATAAGTGGAAAGATACACACAGAGCCACATTGTAATCAAATTGTCAAAACCCGAGGGCAAAAAGGAATCTGGAAAACAGCAAAAGGGAAGCAACTCATCACTCATACAAAAGATCTTCAATAAGGTTAACATCTAATTTCACACCAGAAATCATGGAGGCTGTAAGGGAGCTAAAAATAATTTAAATCACCAGAAAGAACTGTCCAACAACTGTCATATATCTGGCAAAATTATTCTTCAAAAATGAGGAGAAATTAAGACAGTCCTCAGAAAAATGAATGCTGAGTAGAACTGCCCTTACAAGAAATACTAAAGTGAGTCCTTTAGACTAAAATGACAGTACACTGGAGAGCAACTTAAAATGATGCAAAGAAATACAGAACTCTGGTAAAAAAAGTAACCACACAGTAAACTAAAAAGCCAACATCATTGTGTGTTTGGTTTGTAACTCCTCTTTTTATTTACAATAGGATTTAACATACAAGTGCATAAAGTAATAATTACCCTGGTTAATGGATACACAATGTAAAAAGCTGTAATCTGTGATGACAACAATAACATAAGCGGGTGGGGGGGAAGAGGAGGCTGTACGGGGCAGTGTTTCTATATACTATTAATCCTAAATTGACATCAATTCAAACTAGGTTGTTATGAGTTTAGGATTTTGATTGTAATTCTCATGGTAATCACTTAAATGTTTTTTAAAATGTATATGTTTATTAAAAAATGAAATGAAAATAGAATTTTAAAAAATCAATTGAATAGAAAAAAAGGTAGTAATGGAGGGAAAGAGGAACAAAAAAGGGTACTAGGCATAGAAAACAAATAGCAACATGGCATAAGGAAGCTCTTTCTTACCAGTAATTACTATAAATGTAAATAAATTACCTCACCATTCAAAAGTCAGAAATTACCATATTAGATTAAAAAAAAACATACTGGTAGGCAGAGATTGGCAGAATAGATCTACAAATACTAAGCATACTACAACTATATGCTATGACTCACTTTAGATCCAAAGATACAAATAGGTTAAAAGGGAAAGATTCTGAAGGAAAAATATAATCAATTCAAACTAGGTTGTTATGAGTTTAGGATTTTAATTGTAATCCTTCTGGTAACCACTTAGACAAAATACAATTTAAATCAAAAATTGTTATAAGTGACAAAAGACAATAAATAAACAACGAATGGATAGATGGATAGATGGATAGGTAAAATGATCAATACATCCAGAATTTAAAATTATAAACATACTAGGGGCCCGGTGCACAAAAATTTGTGCACTCGAGGTGGAGGGAGTCCTTCAGCCCGGCCTGTGCCCTCTGACAGTCTGGGACCCCTCAGTGGATGTCCTATGATGGCCCCAGTCTGCCAGGCACCTTGTGTGTGTATGAGTGTGTGTGTGTGACCACTGGGGACCTGCCCCCAGCCGCAGCTGAGGCTCGGAGCAGTCCTCCTGTGTGTGTCTACCTGCTGGGGGCCTGCCCCCAGGCACACCGTGGAGGCTTGGAGCAGGCACCCCCTCTATGTTGATCTCTCAGACTCTTGCCCTCCCCTGCATGTTGTTCTCTTTTTTGAGCGTGGCCAGGACTGGGTGCGGCCTGCCTCCCAAGCTTGCCTACTGCCCATCTTCC